>MNCI01034323.1:8651-90425 GCA_015680685.1 Gnetum montanum | reverse complement strand
TATATATATATGTATATATATGTTGGTTAATTTGGTTAATTTATGATTATTTTAAACTTTTATTTGATGAACTGCAACTCCGGTTTACCAGCATCGGCCCAAAATATCTCCTGACACCTGTCTTGTTGTGCCTTTATGTCTCTATTGCCTTATTTCGTGGACTGGTATGCGACATTGGAGGCATCAGCATCGGGCATGGCTACTATTTTCGGATTGCAGGTTCCAGGGCGAGTAAAATTATGATTGCCATTTTTTAACCGCCTGGAAAAATTTTCAAATGCATTCTTTGAGAAAACCAAGGCTTGTTTGGCAAGGTTGGAGGCAGAACTTGAAACTGAAGATTTTGCAACTGTCTTCCTTGTCCTCTGCCGCGACTGCGTGTTGTGTTGGTGCCGCTGCCATCGTCGCAGCCCCCATCTCCCTCAAGTCGCTTGCAGCAACCCTCGGCCAGATCTAGACGTGGCCGAGGCCATGGCCCTGCGCGCGACAGAGACCACTACCTTTCTTCTTCTGCTACCGCCATTCATCCGTCTTCCGCAGCCGCTGTCTTGTTTCACCCATCACACGCCATCTGTCCTCCATTCGCGCGCAGTCCTCCTTCTTTGGTTTTGGCGTCGGCACAGGCGCTGACACTGGTGCTCTCGACGCGTCAGCCCACGCTGAAATCGGCGCACAGGTAACAGGATGATCTTCAGTGCAGGAGTTCTTTGGCAAGGGTTTCAAGGGTTCTGCTATTTCACCATTTCTGCAACTGATGAAGAACCAAAGAATGAACCACGGCTAAGACGGTAATGCCAAAAATCAGTATTACAGGACCTCCTGTAGAGCAGCGTTTTACTGGCTTTGCAAGAAACATCTCCGCTTAGCTACCACGTTTTATTTTTTTTCAATAAGGAAGATGGTCCTGGATTCCATCAAGATCGTTATGGAAAACATGGTTATTCAATAAACCTCTGTAATATTCAACTGAGCGACATCAGATTTGCTACATTTTCATACTCCTCCACCAGAAATCTCTTGTCAAGCCGTAGTCTTACAGCAAGCACATCAACTGCCCCCAAATTTAGGACATTAACAAATTCGTCCCTTTGCTACAGAACTGTGCTATTTTGAATGATTCATTTTAATGCTGTAATACCAAAAGGTAGTACAATAGCTTTGGCTAAGAAATTCTCTGTTCCGCAAACTACTGTTGATATATTTCCATTGGTTTCATCAATTACAAAGTCAGTTACTCTTTTATTGGACAATAAACAACATCCTTTTGTCTTCAAGAGATGAACCCAAGATCTGAAAATTTTCTCATGAATCGTTCCACAACACCTAAGAACATTAAAATCTTGCTAATGCACAACAATGAAGTAGTAAAACATTCCCAACGTTGTAGCTACACTGCATTGCTCCCTTGGAGCAAATAGTCCAAGAAGAAGAATTGGGTTCAAAGCATCCTCGTAAATCCTCTTAGAGCAACCAAACTGCTTGAACAATTCCCTTGCAGTTAACTTATCATACTTTTTCCAAGCATTGTCACTATTATCAAAATCAATCGCTGGATACATCAACGGAAGTGAAGTCAAATGATCTTGTAAGGGTAGACGTTTGAACTATGGACAGACAAATGAGCCCAAAGGACTAGGCAAATGAGGGAGATGTTGAAATATTGGTGATTCAACCTCAAGTTCGTTAGGTGAATACTGAGCCGAACGAGACCAATTAGTGAAAGGCTGTAAGCCTATTTCTTGTGTGAGAAAAAATATATTATGGTATGGATACCAAACACCATGAATCCCAGCCTGTTCCATGAAATGGCCAAAATGTTCCAACACATACCAATCCATCATTATTCATTTGGGCTTAGTGGAGAACATTGTGACTACAGTTTGTTGGTGGTCCTACCCTACCAATTTTCTAGTGATCAAGCTAGACNTTTGTTGGTGGTCCTACCCTACCAATTTTCTAGTGATCAAGCTAGAAAACTGCAAAGGTGACTTTTCCATCATTATGGGATGTGCATGGTTAAGAATTATTAATGCATGAATGGGCATCAGGGACCTCTCCTTGAAAATATCTAAGGATAATGAATTTGGATCACTTAAGAAGAAATGAGTTCCATGCATCGCATATAGCAATAATGGGTGTAATTACATGTAGAAAATCTGGTCCATTAAAAGTACATTCATTAAAGAATTCAATTAATGTGCACATGAAACCAATATCCAAATGTCTCTATACATAGCAACCAAAAAATAAGAGGGTGCCTAATGGCTAAAAGCTAACTATGATAATAGCACACTATGCATGGAATTTACTGAGAGCCTAACATGTGCTTATGTCATGGGCATGGATGAAGTTGAGCAAGTTCATCACCAACTCTCTAATGATGAAGTTGATGATACTTGTTGAGGAGAGCTACAAATCCTTGATAATTTCAAGATAGAGCCCCTAGAGTTAAAAACTCTACTAGCTAGCATGGAGTATGCATTTTTGAAAAATGGCAAGCTAGTTAGAATCAATGCAAATCTTGCTCTTGAACAAAAAGGAAAGCTCTTGAAGATGGTCAAAAAATGGCCAAAAAGCTTTGGTTTATCATATTTTGAACTAACTGGAATTGATCCAAGGATATGCTAGCATCGTATCTACACTAACCTAGCCATGAAGCCAAGAAGGTAGCCACAGAGATAGTTGAACACCAAGTTGAAGCATATCGTCAAAGAGGAAATAGAATAACTCCTCAAGGCAGGGTTCATCTATCCCATCATGGACAGTAAGTGGGTTAGTCCACTTATAATTGTGCTAAATAAAGGTGGTAAGTGGTAGGTCTGCATCAACTTTAGGCTATTGAATATAATAACGTAAAAAGATCATTTCCCATTGCCATTTTTGGACCAAGTGTTGGATATCATATCTGCATTCCTATTATAGCTTCTTGGATGGTTACAGTGGTTATAACCAAATCCAAATTACACTAGAAGATTAGGCCAAACCAACATTCACAAGTACTTGGAGGACTTTTGCATATTTCAAGATTATGTTCAATCTATGCAATGCCCCTGCAACATTTCAACACCTTGTCCTTAGTATTTTTCAACAATAGATTGGTAGTAGGGTAGAATTATTTATGGATGACTTCCCTACGTATGGGGCTACATTTGAGCAAGCCATGGATTGCCTTGAGTAAGTACTGAAAATATGTGTTGAAACAAACCTTAGGATTAATTGGTAGAAAATCCATTTAATGGTCTAAGAGGGAATAATACTGGGGCACAAAATTACTCAGTTAGAGATTGAGATAGACCCAAAAAGGTAAATTTCATTCAAGGAATCACATGTCAACTAGAGATAATCAAAGATGTTTGATTATTCCTTGGACACACTAGCTACTACCACCAATTTATAGAGAATTTCTCTAAGATTACAAAACCATTGGTTGAGCTTACAAAGAAAGAGGCTCCATTCATTTGGACTAAGGAGTGTGAACATGAATCCTAACATCTAAAGGAAAAACTCATAAAAATCCCAATTCTATAGGAACTAGACTAGTCTAGACTATTTCATATAATGATTGACACATCTAATTATGCATTGGAAGCCATGATTACATAGTTGGACAACAAGAAACATCCATATTACTTTCACTATGCAAGCTAAAGCATTATGGGTGCATATTTAAATTACACCACAACTGAGAAGAACTAATGGTAGTGGTGTATGCTCACAAAATGTTTAGGCACTATGTGCTTGGCTATAAAGTGTTTATACACATAGATCATAGTGTCATCTACTTCCCAATAAATAAGCCAACAGTGAGCCCTCGTATCATACAGTGGCTCATGATCTTGTAGGAATTTAATCTCACAATGGTAGATTGAAAAGGAACTAAGAATGTGATTGCTAACCATCTCTCTAGGTTAAGATGGGATAATAAAGAGGAGGAGAGCCCACTCTATGATCTGATCAATTTCTAGACAAACTTCTCTCTACAGGAATGATAAATAATAGGAATCAAAATAGTATGATGGCATCCTCACTTATTGTCTCACTTAGGAGATGCCACAAGATCTAGACTTTATGAAGAAACAATAGTTTCTTCAGTGGGCCAAGTACTTCAAGGAAATAAATGGACACCTTTACAAGGTATGTGCTAATGGCCTAGTTCATTGGTATGTCCCTAATGTGGACTAATTACACATTCTCCAAGATGCTCATGAAGGTCCTTATGGAGGCCACTATGTAAGGAGACACATGGCCATAAAAATTCTGATGGTAGGATACTATTGGCTTGTAATCTTTGGGGATGCCCACTAGTTTGTCCAATCCTATGAATGCTATCAATGAGATGGTGGAATGACCACTCAATAGTGGATTTAACTACTAGTGTACTTTGACATATGGGGCATAGAATTCATGGATCCCATCACACCAATGTTTAATGGAAAGGTGTACATCATCACAGTGGTCAACTACTACATCAAATTGGTAGAAGAAGCAACCACCATTGACTATACATCATCCATTGCTACTTGATTTGTATACAACACATTGTAAATAGGTTTGGTATGCCACATGCACTAATTTTTGATAATGGAACCCATTTTACAAGTGCCACCTTTTGGAAGTGGATGCAATGCTTGGGGGTTGAACATAAATTAATAACACCCTATCACCCCTAAGCTAATGGTCATGCAAAAGTCACCAATAGGGAGATCACAAAGATCCTAACAAGGACTATAAGAAAATATAGGAGAGACTAGGGCACAAAACTCAAAAATTCCCTCTAGGCCTATTACTCAACATGAAAACTCCCTATAGGCTACTCTCCCTATGAGATAGTGTATGGTAAGCTTCGAACACTTCTAGTCCAATTTGAGCTCTATATACTTTCAACAGCTTGTGACTTGGACCTCAACCTAAGCCTAGCACAAAGAGAAAGATTGATCAACCTAAATGTGCAAGATGAGAACTAATTAGTGATCCTATCTTTGAATGAAGTACACAAGGCATACAATAAGAAATGCCATGACCTCAAAATATGAAAAGTAAAATTTCAACCTTGAGATAACGTTCTCTACTAGAACCCCACACACATACCTTAAAAAATAAATTTTCAAATGTTGTGGGAGAGAATTTATATAATTGATGAAACCTTTCCATTTGGGAACATGTTAATCTACAAACCTGAGAGCCCAAACAAAAAGTAGTTAGTCAATATCTAGCAAGTGAAACATTTCCTTGAACCAAAGCAAGTTAGTGTAACTAATACCTCATTAGATGGAAAACCATGCTCTATATTCTATATTTCCTCCTTTCAACTTACTCATGGGAGAGATTGCCATCCATGCTAACCATGCACATGGCTCCTTAGTTTTTTACTTTCTTATTTTACACATTTTTATTTTACAACATCATTAGTATGTTTTATCTTTCTTGAATATTTTATACTTTCTTATATATTTTACTTTATTTTTTATGTGAATTTTCATTATTTTTTGCTAATAAAAGTACTTTATTATCGCAAGACCCAATGCCAATGTTGCTATTTACTAATGGTGGTTTATGTTTAATGTTTTAATTGCTAATGTTTAGTTTCTATTTTTGAATTATGATGTTTGATGATTAAGAAATGTTTTATTTTTCATGGAATAGGTAGTGAGTTCACATCATCCATCCATCCATCCATAAACTCTATGGTTTTCCTTATTTCAAGAATATGTGATCCCTTTTCATTAATAAAACTCTAAATGAAGTTGTGACCTTGGTAGTCTTTGAACTTGGAAAGGATTCAAAGGTTTGAAAAGGATGTGACTTCAAGAAGATTTAATAATCTTTGTCCTTTTCTACCTACTTGTATGCTTGTGTGTTTTCATGAAATTTTTACCATTCCATATCATCTAATGATAGAAATCTGACATAGGCGTTTGCATGGTGTGGTTTCTATCACAAACAAAAAAACAAAACGGAAATTTAAAGCACACCCCTTAGATAGAATAATGGGCTACCAACACTAGTTATGGAACTAGAAAGAAATTTTACCCATGCTTGAAGGTCCCCTCTAACTAGGGCCCTTTTTCACTTCCTAATTTCCCTTAAATAAGAAACAATGTTTAATCTATGGTGCATGCTTGTATTTGGAAGAGTGGATTGGTCTTAGAGTGATGATGTGAAGTCATTGAAAGTGGTTGGTTTTGGACTAGACTAAGGTTGGACTTTATTAGGTGATTTAAACATAGTTTCCACAAGGAACTCCATGTGACCATGATTTGGGACTCCATTCCACACCCTCAATCATCCACTTATGCTATCCATCACTCACCTCATTGTTGGTTTCCATGTTATGCTTGATGTCTTAGTTAAACATGTTGGAATTCTTAGATAGATTCTTTTGGGTTGACCCTTAACTTTTCATAACCATTAATCAACTCTAGGACTCATGAACTCCTTAGTTGAGGTTATGCAAGGGCAAAAAGGACATGTGCTTGCTAGGGGGAGGATCCACTTGCATATCTCTCAGTTTGGATAGTTAAGCTCTTTACCTTAGAAATTGCTACAATCATATCTTTCGTGTGCCCCATTGTGCATCCAACTCTATGCTTCTTAAAATTTCATTCTCTAACCATTTTCTTAATTTTCTATACTCCAAAATTCTCTTCTACTATTGTCATCATAATCATGGCATTTTTGACTTTCATTTGATTCCCATTTCACTCAAAAACTCCTTGTATTTTTCAAGTTTTCAAAAAGTCAACCATGATCAACAACTATGTTGACTAGGCCTAGTTGATGTAATCAACCCCATCAATGAGGCCTCATTGACTAGACCACATCAACATAATGCAAAAAAAATCTATAAATACCACCAAAAACTTTGGATTTTTTATCATTTTCTTCACAACAAGAGACGATTTTTTGTCATTTTTCAAAGTCCAAAATCTTCCAGAGTCCATAACTCTCTAACCATTTGTCCAAATCACTCTATTCTTCAATCCTATAGCTGCCAGTGGTAAGCTCTTAGTGGTGGGGTCTACAAACCTTAAGGTTTCTGATGAATTTTTTTTTGAAAAATTTTCCCCAAAGGGTTAATGAATATAATAATATTAAACCATCGATTTTTGAGAGTTTAACCCTAACCTCTGGTATGACTATAATCACTTATTAACATCAAATTACAAATAAACTAATGATTAAAATTAATCAAATAAACCATAATCAGAACTTAGCTAGGTGTAAACTTCCTAACGAGATAAGGTATTTTAGTTGTTTTAGGTTACATCATAATTGCTAACCCATGTTCATGTTGGGATTACAGATGAAACCAAGATTGAAACGACCATAGGAGGGAGAACCATTCCAACCAAGGAAGAAACAACCTAGAGCCAAAAGGAACCAACAAGAACAAGCCCAGGAATAGGCATAAGAAACCCATGCAATAAGACCTCTTTGGAAGAAGCCTGAAGTGGAATCTATTCAATAGATTCTAGAGGAAGAGGCTACAATAGAATACTCATAGCAAGGAAAGGCACCAAGGCGTGTACTAAGACTTGAGATCATACTGACACAAGCCTACCTTGACACAATTAGGCCCCATGATATTCAATACTTAGTTCTCATAGAACTAAACTTTGGGCCATTCTTAGAGAATACTCCAGTGGAGTTAAAGATAGTTACAAACTTCTCCCAAGTGGCCAATCATCACTTCTAGTGGGGAGTGGTACATGGGAGTGATGTACCTCTCATAGGACAATAGAAAAGTAGGTTTCACTATGAAAATCAAGGACATTCAGAGGTCTTACTCAGCTAAAGCCATAGCGTAGGATCTTGGGTTGCTTGATTCTAGGACACAACTGGTAGAACTTTCTATGTAAGCTGATCTAGAGGTGAACAAGGAGTGGACCCAATAATGTTATGAGGTTGATTGCAAGGAGTTCGATGGGCTCACATTGACAAACCTCATATACTTCAAGATAGCGCCCTATCACCTCAATCCAATGATGAGGCCTAGTAAGGTGACTACCTTCACCTAGGCATGTGCTACTCTAAGTGGGAAATTTCTAGCAAACCTTCCACAATTAAACTATCTAGAGATAGAAAAGTGTTTTAAAGAGAATGAACATGGAAGGAAGACCCTACCCTTTCCATGCGTTATTAGAAACCTTTGCAAAAGAGCAGGGATAGTGTGCTACACCAATGACACAATTAGGCATACTTCCATTGCCTCTTGGTCTGAAATGATGAAGGATAAGATGCCTACTATGTCTAAAGAAGAGGAGTAGCAACCATCAACTCCATCACCTACTTAGGAAAAAATACCAAAAGCCCATGTTTCCATTGAGCACTTACATAAAATGCATGAGAAAATCCTACAATAGCAAGAGTAGCAAGTAGGAATGAATGGTGGGGCTTCATTTGTGTACCAAGGGAATCAAACAATTAGCCAAATAGAGGGATGTGGACAAATATTTTTAATGTAGTGAATGTAGTTGCCCATGAGGTCAAATCCTAATTCCTAAGAGGTGATGGTATCTCTCTATCAATACCATTTATTCCTAAAAATCTCTAGGAATGTCACCTACCTTTTGGTGTGCTTGGAGGAGGGTGAGGGGATAACTATATTGGTAATGCAACACCAAGGACAGGAGACAACTATAGAAGTGGTTGCTGATAGAATTGTTAAGGCACTTAACATACCCATGGCATCTATACTAGATGTTTCTACACTTAGAAAAGTGCAGATGTCAATAGGAAATTTTAGTAGAAAATTGAGTGCAACCTAGCACGAAGAGCTGTTGGACCAACTAGTGGGGATCAAGCAATTGATTCTGAACATCTTTAATTTTCTAGATAACATTACTGCAACCTAGTTAGAGCTGCTCAAAGCAAAGGGCAAATGTATCATCTTGGAAGGGTAACTATAAATGGCTCAAGCACAAAATGAATGTTTTGCCATGGAGGTTTTTGAATTGCATGCCCATTTTGCTAATCCTGCACTCCTCAACCCTGTAATAACAAGAGATGAATATTTTTAGTAGATTCAGAAGCAACTAAAACAAGTTGAGGAGGGAATGGTAATGACCATATTTAACTAGCCTATAGCTGAACCAAAGACCTAGTTAGTTCAAAAGGACTTAGTTCAAACACACTAAGAAAATGAAACATTGATTATAGAAACCATCACTTGCAAAATGTTAATGCACAAAAACAACAGATGCAAGAATTCATCCATCAATAGTAGGAGTAGCTAGCTAGAGCAAATATGAAATTGAGGAGATTGACAATAGAGAATTGCAATCTCTCTATAGAGGAAGTCTATACCTTACACTAAAAATCTACCATTGAAATTACCACCTAGAAAAATGAGGCTCTCAAATTTAAGAAAGTCAAAAATCATTACAGAGCCCAAGTTGGCCTGCAAAAGGAGGTGAATGAGAAACATATCTAAGTGGCTAAGGCAAAAGTAAATAAGGCCTTCCAACAACTCTAGTAAGGAAAAGAGATGTGGTAGCCTATAATTTATGGGATAGATACCTATAACAAAGCAAAGATCTACATGAAGGAGTTGCAAATCAAAGAAATAACAAAATATATGGAACTAGAAAATCTTTGATACATCAATCTAGCAATGCTAACTACTACAAAGCCACATTTAGAACTTGAAATGTAGATGGCTAGCTCATACTTACTATACAAGGCTAAGTTCAAGTACCGCAATGACACCAAGCAAAAGCTTGCAACGGAAAATGTTGAACTTGAAGAGTTTAAGGTAAGATTCACTAATCAACAATCAACAACTAAGAACTTGGCTAGGAGAATGAATGATTAATAGGAGCTGTAAAATGCAGTTAGGGCATTTAACATTGAGCACAAAAAATTTGTTGCCTAGTTCATCAATGCTCAGGAGTTGTTCCCAGCAATTCCCTATCCTTAGGATGTACCCATTCTAGCCCACATTGGCAAAGCTGTGTGGACCATGCATAATCCTAAGAGTAAGGAGGTGAAGATGAAAGCATTGTTAGATGCTTTTTGTCTTTTGCCAAAAGTTGCAATAGCAACAAGATAACAACAACAACCTCAACTATCAAATGTGCTTGAAGCTGAAGAAGGTCTGTTGGAGCCTGAGAAGCCTCCACCACCTAGGACTGTGTGATCTTTTTAATTATCTTCATGCCATCAGAGGATGAATTATCTAATTTTTGTATGGTGTTCAATTTTATGTCATGAAAACCAAAAATTTATAATTTTGTTGATTCATACACCTGAGCAATTAGTTTTGTTGTGATGGTTTTATTGTATCATGTTCTAGTTAATAATACCATACCTTTCCAATTTTGTAAAGAACTCGAAGATGAGTTTTCATTCAGTTGTGGGGGTATGATGAGTTTTGGATTGGCCATGTTAATGAGGCCTCATTGATTGGGCCTCGTCGACTAAGCCTCATCAACTAGGCCATGTAGACTAGGCCTTGTCAACACATTGTTTGATGCATTGACATGGCCCCATCAATGTAGGGCCCGTTATTGCCTATAAATATGTGCCAATCCACCATGTTTTTGAAATATCTTGCCATAGTTGTAGCAAATATCTTGCAATTTTTACATTCAAAGTTAGAACATCTTCTCGAGTGCCTAGAATAGGAGTTATTAAGTGTATAGATCTTTATTTGAGCATTGTTGTACCTAAGCACAGTAGTGTGCGAAAATAAAGACAAGTCTCTTGATAAACCTTACAACATTTTGGATCATTTAAATGTTTTATTCATGCATTAAATGTTTTTGATTATTTATTCAATGTTCTTAAGTAATTAAACTAATTAAGTAATTAAGCAAGATAAGCTAAATAGTAATTAAGTAAACACATAAGCACGATCACTTCAAGCATGCGTATGATTTTTGGTAATCTTAGTAGTGCTTAATGCTTGGTAACCCAGCAGCATTATATGTGTTCAAGATGTGTATGGAAAGTGGGACTAACTACTTATGTTAGGACTAGTTGAACAATAGTTAGCCAATTAGATTAAAGTAGGCATTACATAACTTTATTCTCTATCCTATTTATATCAAGCATCAAAATCATAAAATATAAAATGATAAAAATCATGTGCCTCAATTACATTTAGACCATACCCTTGAGCTTCACAACTATAGTTAGGAAGACAACGTATATTGTCAATGCCTAGTTTACTTTCTAAAGAACTAGTGCATTGGAAAACTATAGAGTCTATGAAATTCAACTAGGTCACACATGGACACTTTGTGATTCGTATGGTTGGGCATAGGGGTACCTTTCACTACTCATCAATTTTGCAATTAAATTTATGTTAACTACACATACACATCTTTTTGATAACTAAATTCTTAGTATCAATGCCAAGGCTACATGGCTTCTTCAAAAACTTAATTTTTTTTCTTTTACATGATTTGAAGTTTTGGGATTTCAAAAATCATATATTCTAAATTCCATTCAAATATTTGTACTAATTCAAACTTGTCTTCTTTTAAAAAGATCATGTAACAATCCATGTTATGATTTTTGCAATAGGATAATCTTTATGTCTTGAAAGAAGAACTTCCACAATAACATTTTTTCTTTTAAATATTTCTCTATCCTATATTTTTCAGGTCCAATAGGAATTGGTATAAGAATTCCCATAGCAAGACTTCTTGTAGGCACAAAACATCTGCATTCAAATCTTGTAAATTTTCTAAGATGCATGGGTATTGATACTCATGTCAATCTAAGATCCATGGTAAACATAATAGATGTTTTTTTTCACTACCAAGGGATCTTGCCAACACATTATATGTTGCAACTTATCTTCTCATTCTTGAATTTTCTTGTAAGTCATTTCTCTTCATGGGTATCATAGATTTTGTCAAAATGGGATTATGAATCTTCATGTTATTCTACCATATGAGTTGGTTGCACAACGAATTGATATACATCTTCTTGATCATTCTAGTTCACTAGCTAATTCATTAACTAATTTTGGATTGGTAACATCTAGAGCTATATTGTCTAAATTCTCAACGACCTTTCTACCCTCCGTAAGATGCTAACTCTAGTAGTGTAACTAATGATAAAATAGAGGTTACAAAGCTAAGATTGCCTATTTGCATAGGTTAAGTACTTAATTTTAAGGTTTATGAGGTTAAATTTATAAGTTGTGATAACTAAATTATTTGACATAATTAGCTAGTCTATGTTATGACCTCTTAAGGCATGGTTTAAGGTATTATTAAATTTCCATATATTTTCTTGGTGTTTTTAAATTTTCCATTGACTAATGTAAAATTTTATAGTTGATGGTATGGCTGGCTAGCAAATGGTATCCGCAAAGCTCTATGGGAGGCAGCCTTGGGTAATGTCCATAGTGCATGAAAAGCTCCTTGGGAGGCAACCTTGGATAGTATCCATGGTGTTTGTAGAGCTTTGTGGAAGGCAGCCTTGGGTAGTTTCTACCATATCCATAGAGCTCCATGGGAAGTAGCCTTGGGCAATGTTTCTGATATCTACAAAGCTTAATGAGATGTAACCTTCTATGGTGTTCATAGTGCTTCATGGCATGTAGCATTCCTCAATGTCTACAATGTCTATGGAGCTCTATGGGAGGTAGCCTTCCATAGTGTCCATGGTGTCTATAGAGCTTCATGGGAGGTAGCATTTCATGATGTCCATGGTATTCATGGTACTTCATGGGAGGAGACATTCCATGGTATTAATGATGCTCATAGACACCATATACTGCCAAAATTTTTAGTGGATTTGTTGATGAAGGTGATGGTGATGGCAATGGTGGTGGCATCAATGAATGCAACTATAGAAGCGATGTAGGCACAACCTTTGTGTGTGACAACAATGGAGGATGGTAAGAAACATGGCCCAAAATGTGATGAGGTTTTATTGAATGGAAATGAAGACAAGACATGTGACAAGCATGGCACATAGGCAAGATAATGTAGGCATGCCAATCTAGGGCTAGTGGTAAGTGCTATGGTCAAGCTGGCAATGGGAAGAGGGGCTAGTGCATGGCATGAGCTAGCATGACCTCTTGTAGGGCTATAAAGCTATGTAGGCTCTTGTAGGGCCTTATGGCTAACAAAAAAGGATATAGGGTGGTGAGTAGTATTGCACAACATAGGCAAGTATTTCAATGTATGTGGAAGTAGGATATGGTGTAGACAAGTGAGGTGCAAAGTAGTATGGTAGGCAGCATGGGGGAGCACGTGAGGTAACAACGAAGGTGCAATGGTAGTGGTGATGAACAACATGGTGGCAAGATGGAAAAAAAGGTAAGGATATTTGATGATGGTGGCAAGGGTTTTGGAAATGGGACATGATGAGATAAGATTGTAGAGGCAAAGTGAGGTAGGTTGTAAAGAGGTAGTGAGGGAAAAGGATGGTAGTTGAGATGACACAGAGGAAGGAACACATGGGAGGGAGGTGGTGAAGAAGGTAATATTCTCAACCAAAGATCCCATAAGCTAGATGCACTAGCACTCCTTGAATCCCTTAACAATTAGGTACTATTATGTGGTGGCCAGGTCATCACCCTCCACAACAACCATGAGCTACTCAACTTCATTGATGACTATGGAGCATTGCGTCAATGAAGTCTAGTGCATAGTGGTTGCCCATAGCTGATAGGAAGGTGGTTAGGGAGGTGATAGTAGTACACAACAATGGCAAACAACCATGAAGCAAACCTACATACTCTTGAAAAGAGCTACATGGCCTTAATATGGAATTATGCTATCCTACAAGGGAGCTATACGACCCTTGCAAGGCTAGTGTAGCCTTTGCAGGGTTGGATAGCTTTTTAAATTATTATTATTATTATTATTTTACTTTAACATGTATAACAAAAAAATTTAAACATTGATATCTCTCAAACCATAAGTTTGATCAAGATGAAATGTATATTGTTGGATTCATTTCAATGAGTATTATGTGTTGAACATGGTTTTAGAGTCTACAAACTAAGTTGGATTTTCAATATTTTGAAGGATTAAAACTAGCTTATTCTACCAAAATGACATTACTAGGTTGATGTATGGGTGACATGATAACTTATAAATGACTCTAAGTTGCTTATAGCTGATATACTAATCTTTTGACATGAAGATAATACTTGACCTTATAAATTAATAAGTATGACATATGTTTATTCTCTTAGATCATGGTTATATCCTAACAAGATAATAAGAAGAAGCAAGATATGATAACATTACCCATCAAGTATTGGTTTTCCTATGAGTACCATGGTATAATCCTTGTTAGTTGAGTAGGAATGAGATAATATTATGGATAGGTTGCATCCCTTAAACTTACCATCTTAACCTTATCAATACAACCTTTATGACTAGATTGAATCTATTGAACTTTCTTAATGCATAAGTCTTAGATGAGTAACATCAAGATATAGGGGTTTGGTGCTTACGATAATGAGTTTCAACATGATAAGATCAACTCAAGTCATCGGTACTAACCTTCTAGGATAACTTTAATAGTAACCTTAGTCAATTAATATTTTAATAATATTGCAAAAAACATAAGAATTACCTAGACTAGCATATCTTTATCTTACAAATGTGTCTTGTAGTTTGATGTACCTTGCTGAAGTGTAATCAAATCTCCTAATCATTGGTATTCTTTCAAGGAATCTTATTTGGTAAAGTCCATGTTTCTTGTAGATGTCTAATCCATTGTTCATGAAAATAAATGGAAAAGTATATTCTAGCTTACAAGGATCATTTTGGACATTTGCATTTGGTGGTGGTCCATGACTCTCCATTGGGTCATGGCTTCATGGTTCATCATCAAGTTGTAGTCAACCCATGGCTCTGAATGGTCCTTAGGTTGTGGTTTTCTCTAATACCAAATGTAACATCTCATTTTTAGATGTCATGGAAAACATCAAATATATCTTATATTAGACATTATGCATAAGAAGATAACATAGGAAACACCAAATATGTGTAATATTTGACATTAAGCGTAAAGAAAATAATAGGGAAAATCAAGAAGAAAAAGAAAAAGAATATTTTTTTGATGTAGAATAGTGTATCTGGATCATGCTCTAGGTGTTCCTTGGGGTTTTCTTCCTTTGAAATTTATCCCTTAGAGGCATCCAACATTTCCATCACAGTTAGGCCTACAATTGGCTAGAATAGATGGCTAGTCCTCTTCTTGTTCCACTTCATCTAGCTCTCATTACTTGCCTTTACTAGCTCTACAACTCCATGCTGATATGACCTCTAATGCCTGGGTATAAATATGTTAGATCAAACCCCCAAAGGTTACCTTGAGAGACATGTCCATTTTTATACCACATCCTTTCGAGTTTTAGTTACATCTCCCTTTTTAGGTCTTGTTACAATAATGATAACACTTGATATGAAGAGGCACCATATTCATTATGCAACAATACCATTTGGGAATGAGAACATTATAGTGGACATAGAAGAGGCCAAGAGATTTCATTCTTCCTATCTTGCATAGTGATGTGTCAAATAATGATATCCAAATTAGAATATGACATCTTCAGTTGTGAAATTAGGACTCTCACAATGATAGTAATGCATGCTTTTCCCCATTCATCTTTATTAATAAAGCACTCTAACAATTGATGCCTAGGGAATACTACCTATTTCAATGCAAAATTTGTTTTCATCATTTAACAATAAAATCATAGGAACCTCTTTTGAATCTTGCAAAATCTCTAGATCTTCCCAACTTGATAGATGGACTAGCTATTATTGTAGGTCCTCATGAAGTCATTAAGCACTATGTCATTCCTTGATACTACAAGCTCTACAATTAATGTTAAGCTATATCTTTCTATTTTCTTCCCTAACTTCACCAACTCTATGGCTATTATTAAACCATAATAATAATACTAGATACCAATCTTAGGGGCCAAGTATTTTAAATATTCTTTCTTAGATAAAAGTGTATCAAAATTTATTGTTTTATTGGCCATAACTTCATAATGGATGGCCATTGTAAAGTATAATTTCACTTTTATGGTGTTAACCTTTCAACTTGAGCCTTCACCATGGTGATTCTCTTGGTAATTTTCGAGTTGTAGTGCTAGCAATGGTGATGATGATGATGTATTACTCTACATATGTTTAGAAAAGATTGTTGATGGAAAGCAGTCATTGTACTTCATTTTAGAAGATCCTTGTGACTATCCTTATTCTCTTTCACTTCAAGCCATTTTACTAACTAATATTCTATAATCTATAAAAAACTAAAGCTTTCTAAAATTATTTTTTTCATGGAAGAAAATAGCATGTGCTGAAAAATCTAATGCATTTCATTTTTTCCTACTTCTAAACTAATTTAAAATTTAGAATCTATATTTGCATCATTAATTAATTAAAAAATCATGAACCAAATTATATCTTTAGAATTAAATTTAAAAACATGATATTTCAACTATAAATCACACTTTAAACACTTACAAGTGATAACTGAAGAGACTAAATTAATTTAAAACTCAACATACTTAAAAACAAGATTTTTAAGTTACATTAAGCTCTTTCTATGATTTTCGCAATTTCTTTACAAATGTATAAAATGAAATTTTATGATTAATTTTTATACTTACCTTCATATTAAATGGAATTAACCATCAAAAAACTAAAAATGTTTCATGGTTTTGATTAAAAAATTCATCAAAACTTATGCTTATACCATGTTAATTTTTGTGATATTCAAACCACCAACTCTAAGAAATTAGAAACAATTTGATGGCTATTACAATACCAAAATAGATGCACACCTTGAGATATGATATAATTCATGGTATTATGCATATATGTTATGTTCAAACTATAAACAAAGAAAAATAGTATTAAACGATGTGTTTCTGTTATTAGATGTATAAGTTTCACACACATAGAAAACTAGAATCAATAATTATATAGCTCACAAAGAATAGTCATGTTGACAGAACAAATAGATAATGATTAGTTGATCTAGGTTAAAGAATTGAATTATTAATAACAAATTATAAATAATAAGTTATGTAATACACCACACTATAGATAGTGTGGTACACCATAATGGTGCACACGAACACTCACAATGTTCTATAATATAGGCACTAACAAACATGTTAAGCTTTCTAGAATACATCAAATCTCTAACAATGATAAGGTAGTTATTATTTTTATCTTATTTTTATTCATTTAAATGTCATTCGAAGACATGGTATGACCTAAGAGTACTCATATTCTAATCATGAGGTAATTTCTTTCCCAACATAATTTTAAATTTTATTGGATTTTAACACTATATTTAGCCACCTCTATTAGTACCTTAAGTTTTCCTAATGGTAGTAGTTATCCATAAGTGATTATTATGTGTATGTATTAATATGTGTATTTTATGTTCATAGTAATTATTTAATTTATATTAATATTATTTTTGTGCATTAATTAAGTAGACAAATCTTTTTGACTACTTGAAAAGTAACATGAACTTGAGCATAGGATATATGTATGTGATAGGATCATCATCTAGAAACCAAAGTAGGACCCTATAAGGGTCAATGGTTAAATAAAATTCTAACCTCTTTTGAATGGCACTACCTAAACTTGAATCTAGGTATTAAAAATTAAGAAACTAGTATCTTACAATCACTCCAAATGATGGTCTCTAAAACTTTTAAAGTTCTAATGGGATCTAATGTATTAGCATTACTATAATATTTTATTTAAATTTTTATTAAGTTTTCCTAGTTGGTTAAGGCTATGTGGATTTTAGAATTAGATAGTATGAGTTGTATGATATCCCATTCTTGGATGTCATGATAAACATCAAATATATGTAACATTTGAAATTATGGATAATGAATGCAAGAGAAGAAATGTAGAAGAAAATGAAAATGAAATTTTATTAATGTAAAAATAATGTATTTGGGTCATGCTATGAGGGTTAGGATTATCTACTTTCAGCATCTATTCCCTAGAGGTAATCTAGCACTACAACCACAATTAGGCCTATATCTAGTTAGAAGGAATTGTAAGTCACTTCCTGTTCTACTTCACCTAGCCTCTATTAGTTACCTTTATATACTTTTCAACTTTGTGCTAATACAACCTCTAGTTCCTAGGTATAAATACCTTAGGTAAAACCATCCAAAGGTCACCTCAAGAAACATGCTCATTAGTACAATGTGTTCTTTTGAGTCTTATTACAATAATTATATTATTTTTATAAAGCAACATCATCTTTACTATAAATGAATTTATTTGAAAATAGAAACATGTCAAACCATCCCCCTTAGCTTTCGTTTATCCTCAAATGTGTTTGCATTAACAATGTTTCTCCTTACTCTAGAGCTTCCTTCATGATTCATTGTTCCAATGCTTTGATTTGTTCCAATGCTTTAAGGTTCTTTTCCTTATTCTAAAAATGAAATAGAAATGAGATAAATATTTCATGAAAATAAATCTTATCATGTAAATACTTAAGTCAATCTCTAGGTAATAACAATAGGTAAATTAAACATCTATTAACTATTAATCATAAATCCCTAACCAAGATTACACAAAGTACAACTCATATCTTTGGTTACCCTAATGAAGGTAGAAAAAACTCCTTATTTCCAACTTGTATTACCAAAAATATTTTACTTTTTAAGTTAGAAATAAAAATTAAATAAATAAGGAGAATAAGGAAACAAGAAATAGATGTAAAATTTTGAAAACTTCTTAATTTTAATTAACCTTAAGGATCATGAGAGTCATTATAATTCTATCATAATGCAAATATGATTAGGTCTTGTTTGGGATGGCATGGTTTGATCTTCCTACTCAACATCTTCCTTGAGAATTAACTCTAGTAACTTTGTAACTTGGAAGAATTTAATATCATATCAAATGTAATCTATGTTCTCGATAAAGAAAGTTGTTGGCTCATCTTTAGTAATCATGGTAGCACAATTAGTGAAGTATGGTTATTTATGAATACTATTTATTAGCATCATTTTTTAACAAATTTGAAGATTTGACTTATCTCCTAAGAATTCAAAGTAGATGGAATATTCATTGGCTAAAGGAATTATATGATGAATTAATACAAATTTCTTCTTTAAATCAAGTTCCTCTTCTAAAGGCTTTTTCACATGTTCATAATTTAATAATTGATGAATATCACTTCCATCTTTCACATTAAAGTCTCCACAAAAGACAAATGGTACTAGGGCAAGATTTGTATGGGCTAGAAATAGCTTGTACTTCATGATTTTCTTAATCTAATTAATCAAGTAAGATACTTAATAGAGTTTGATATCCGAGTATGTTGGATCAATGATCAAATGTGTGTTAACCACACATACATACCTTCATAATAACTACATTTTAAGTACCAATGCAAAGGCTATGTAGCTTCTATGAAATCTTGATCATTCTTTCTTTTACATAAATTAAAGTTTGGGAATTTCAAAAATCATGTCTTTTTAATCTCCATTCAAATATTTGTATTAACTTAAACTTGGATTCTTTGTAGAAGATTATGCAATCATCCATATTTTGATTCCTATAATAGGCTAGTCTTTATGGCTTAAAAAATAACCATCATTTGAATATTTTTCCTATAAGTTCTTTATATCTTAACATTCTTAAATCAAATTAGAATTGGTATGAGTACTTACCAAGGTGGAACTTCTTATAAACATAAGACATTAGCATTCAAATCTTGTAATTCTACAAGGATGTGTGGGTATTAATATTCATGCTAGTCTAAGATCAAAGATGAACATAGTGAATGTTGTCTTTCATTAGCAAGAAATCTTTCAATCACATTGTATGTTGTCACTTTTAAACATGGATTTTTTCCTAATTCATTTCTTATCATAGATATCATATGTCTTGTCATCACAAGGTTATGATTCTTCATGTTGATCAATCTCTACTGAATAACCTAATTATCTATTGAGTTAATATAAATATTCTTTTCTTTTAGGGTTACTAAGTAATTCTTCAACTGATTGATTCATTGGTTTGACAATGGTTTGGGTTCACTCCCTAGACTCCTTAATAACTTTTCTACCCCCCTTAGAACACTAACTCTAGTAGTGTAACTAATGACCAACTATAGATAGAGGTCAAATTCTAACCATAAGTATAACTTAATTATCTAATTCAAAGACCCAAATGGATGAAAAAGTGTCAAATTGGTAGTTCTAATCATTTGATCATTAGGCATGATTAAGTGTTCTAGTTTATAGTCTACTAAGATAGTTTAAACTTCCACCTAATTATTGGCTTTGTAAATGATCAATCTAACAATACCATTGGATTCAAAAGGTCCAAAAATATTATAAATAATTATTTATAAATTAGATATGGATAACGTATGCCCAAGTAATGCTAAATTTTGCTCCTATAGTTATTAATGCATTATTTAAGAACAAAAATTTAAAACTAATTTTTGGATATCTATAAAGTAAATATATTTCATTCATTGCATTTGAAAGGTCAAAATATATTATAAATACCAATTTTTTATGAAAAATTTTTACCAAATGAAAATTTATGACTATTAAAACTTAAAAATTGAGACTTTCCAATAGCTTTCCAAGAGGTCACTCATCATAGTACTACTCCAAAACTAGTGTACTTAGTTTTCTAGTTTTCATTACATTTTTTAGTAGCCAACCTATTTGACCAATTGGTAAAATTTAATCATATTCCTCTATGAATTTTAATTTTAAAATTTTAAATTCTAAAATTCAAATTTTTCTACACACTTCCAATAAAGATCTATGTTATTTACACATAGTTGGATTGGTACAAACCTAGGGTTCTTGTGATGTTTACAAGCTCTAGTCCAATACAAACATAGGGTACTAATGATATCCATGGATACCATAGGTTCATACCATCAAAACCCTTGATGAAAAATGTGGAAGGATAATTTCATAGAGAGTGACCACTAATGAAAATTGTAGATACTAGTGGTTCAAGTAAACATCAACAATGGATAGTAAGAAATATGAAGGTGGTGGTGCCATGCATAGATGGCAAAGGACAACATAATTAAGGTAGCAATGGTAGGTGGAGCACTAAACTGCATGGGTGAAGGTAAGTAATAGACAAGAAACTAGTGGAGCAAGAGGCATAATAGATTGTATAGTGAACCAACAAAAAGGTAGCATCAAGTTGGTATTTATTTTGAACCTTATGACCATAACGTTACTATAATGTGGAATTTGCCATAGATAAGTGAAGGATTCATGCAATTTTGGCTATGTGACCTCCTTGAAAGCTAGCATAGCCCCTTCATGAATTATGTGGCTTCAATTTATTTATTTAAGTGAATTTTAATGTCATAAGTTAACATGAGGATTTACATGAATGTTGGCTATGTTGATGGTGGTTGATGAGCAATAGGATATTCCAACACTCAACCATACAAGCTACAAGTGTTCACATGCAACTAGATCATGATTCATGGATGGAAAGTGTAAGTATACCAGTGAGTTGATAGTAATTTTATAATCTTTATCTTCCGACTTAGAGTTAGCAAGGTGCAAAATATATGGTTTAACTCTTAGTGAGGTATATGATAAAATGATATTGATTTTCTTTAAATATGCTATGTGTAGACATAATGGATAATGAATGTAATTTTTATATCTAAGTATAAAAAAAATATAAAGCTATTCTATCCTATGGTGATAAGTATTTATTCATAGTTTTTTGTACACATCGTGGGCTGATGTAACTATTACTAGGATTACCTTGTAACTTTACTACTAAGCAAATCAAGCAAAGTCACTAATAGGTTATCTAATAATTATACTTTATGCTTGAAACTAGTTGTACTCATTCCTCCTTACTAATAAACATTATAATTATAAATGAATTAAGAAATTTAAATGACATAGTAAAAGTAAACATTATGAAAAAGTAAATATATTCTATTGAATATGCTCCAACGATGAAGAATGATCTTGATTTTTATTTCTATTCATAATTTTGTCCAAGAATAATCCATTCAAATAAATATTTTGTGTAGCTATAATTCATAACATTGTAGGCATTCATACTAACTCTAACTTTAAGAAATCAAACTTCAAGAATTTTGCTAAGTATTATACTCAAACTTTTTTTGACATGATAATGGACTTGAATTTATAGGCCTTACCATGTCACACTACATCAATTCTATGATGACATATGTTAGGCTATGATATCACATCTACAATATTGTATATATGATATGCTAGTCCTCAATATAAAAGTGTTTTACCATACCCCCACGACTAACTAAAAATTCATTCCCAAGTTCAAACAAAAGGTGGATATATTTCCTTACAAACTTGTGGGGTTACATGAACTTAACATCATGGCATATATTTAAATGATTGACTCTACTATGAATGTTTCTTCTTTGTTTGAGTGGTATTAAAAAATTATCATGAAAATCATGATGAATACATGACCAAAATAAAATAAAACAAAACAAAGCTTAATGTAGATTCTTTATGTTTGTGGTGGCAGTGGTTCCTTCATTGGTCTCTTCCCTTTATCATCCAATTTTTGAAACTAGTACAAATTTAACTATACTTAGAGGTTTTATTCTTCTATTATAAGATCATACACCATCCATGCAAATTTAGCAATATTTGCAGGAGTTGATACTTCCTAGGAAGATAGTAGCTGTGGAACTATTTTATTGGCCCTGACATACCATGCTAAAAATTATGTTCTTTCTACCTCAAAGGCTCTTTCCATCTTTTATAATTCTTCATAATCAATCATTCACTTGGCTAGATTTTCTAAAACATCTTTCTAATCTTAATAGCTGGATTTGACCACTTGTAGTTCAACTTTTGCAATCTAAAGCTTCTATTGTGCATCTTTCCTATCTACAAACTCCTTTTCATTCATGAAATATACTGTATTCACTTGCTACTATAATTATATTCTTGGCCTACCTACTGTTAACATGGCTAAGTTAGCATAGTGGAGATTTTCTTACCACATGTATTCTATTAGGTACATAAGCTAAAGGTCTGTATTCTTTATCTCTACTTGATGAACATGGGTAAGACTCTGCAACATGGATTGCTAATTAGATGTTTGCTATGTGATAGTACTAATCTTAACTTTAACCATCTAGATTTCTTTCTCATTAATCTATTTGTACATACCTACTTGATCTCAAAAATGCTCCTTAAATCTCTTATGCTTATTGATCTCATTTTACCATGCATTAATTTCAATAGCTGACTTTTTTTGGATTGTGCATACTTCTTTAATTAATAGAGTTCTATTTTCATAGGGTAATTGTCTTATGTCGAGGTTAACTTTGAAAAAATACTCTCTAAGTTGATGTATACTTTCTTCTAGTATCTTCTTTTTCTTTTTAATATCTATCAATCTTAGGTTTTCTGTAGTAATTCTTTTGTTTTCTTCCTCTAATGCAACAATGGACTTAGCATGTGTGTATGTTTGGGCTTCTACTACTAATTCATTTCACACTACTTTTCTCTTTCCATATTGATTTGTCTTTACTTGGTCCTTTGTTGACCAATCTACTTATCTCTATATTATGCTAGATGATCAAGTGCAATGTGTCATGTGTGATCTTTTCTATTAGTTCTCAATGAAGCTAATTCTTTTTGTAACCTCTACATTTCATTTTATGTGTATTGCATCCTTATTTCTACCATGACTAGCTTACCTTTGATATATATTAATTTAGACTTTACTACAATGATATTACTAGAGATATCAAAAAGAACCTACATGACTTGTCCTATCTGTAGTAGTTTCTTCAATATGTCTTCATGTTCTATAGGGGTCATTAACATTCTAGATAAGATTTCTCTATCTTTGGCTTTAGTAATATCTACTAGTGGCACAATGGAAATATTGAATGATTTTTTAATGTGATCATTTATAACTTCAATTACTCTAATTCCATTTTGGTGTTGCATGATCACTATAGTGGCTCCTTCTCTAGTTTCCATAATTACCTAAAATGATGCAACATTCCCTAAAATATGTTGTGCCTATTCATCAAATTCTCCTACCTACAAGGATACTTGATCACTTGTAGGTCCTATGGATATAGTGGGTTTATTGGTATTATCTTTAACTCTAGACATGCTTGAGGCTTCTCTCCTACCCAAAGTTATTATTTCCAATATCTATTATAGATGGCTTATTAAAGGTTGATATTCTTATTATGCTTGTGAATTATTTTTTCTTGCTCTTTCTATAGTTGGGGTTAACCCACTAGGAATTAATTGCTTTGTGTCCATGACTAGAATATTTACTACTATTGTTAATCTTGCTGAAGCTTCATTGCCTACTAGTTTCTCTACCTAATCTTTCTTGGGTAACATTAGATTGAAGATTTTAGCATATGAAGCATTTTTTACTTTACAAAGAATATCATTGATGTAGTTCATGATTCTTTCTTTTCTGCATAAATTTTTGCTAAGATAGGAGAATGGTAGAGTGGGCTTTCCTATCCTCTTATCCTCAAACCTTCTTTGTATCTCCAAAAATAATAGATAGGCTATGTTAAGTTAGAATTTCCCAATTAAGATGATGCTTCCTATAGCAGTAGAGATTGAAATTGAGTTGAGTTACTTTGTTAGGAAAATATAGTAAGTTTCAATCTTAAAGTATATCTTTTCAGTAGTAGATAATCCACTATATTTTTTTTTATGATTCTGTATGTCCTCTACAACCATAAGTTTTATGCATATGTGTCAGACCTTATAAATATTTGAGCAATATTGGCCTCAAAATTTGGTAGATTTAGTGCCCTTATGATTTCTTTAACTAAATAGGGGATGGTTACTCCCCCAATCTTTACTATGGCATCATCTTTCTTATTCTACTAGAATTTTTGAACTTCCACTAAGTACCATTCATCATTGCTTAAGATGATTGCCCATAAGGGAGAGGCTTGAAGCTGTTTTTAGACCTTTGCAACTATGAACTCCATGAATAGTTCAAAATTGAATTTCACTATTATAGTGGACATGGTGGACTTCTCCTAAATATCCTAGAGACACATTCAAAAGTTTTAGGCATTGGCCTTATTCTAAAGTTGGTGATGCATCAGCTTCTACCTACATGGATTGCCCTATTGTAGGTGTGGACTAATGGATGCTATATAAAGGTGATTCTTACTCTGTAAGAGGAGTTTGTTTTATGCCTCATCCTCTACCTCTTGCTATAGATCTCTTCTCCCATGGTTCTAATGGTCCTCCATCTTTAGGTCTCTTTGGTGGCATCTATAATCATAAAAAAATTTAATATTATCCAAAAATTCCAAAACAATTATAATGTTTTTAACCCTTAATTAGTTTTTGGTTATGATAAAAAACATTAGATATAATCAAATTTATTCTTAATTTGGATTGCAGAGTTTTAAAAATTTGTTATCTTGGAAAACAAACCTTGTTTAGAAAAAATCCTTATTAAATAATCAATTAAAAATAAGTTTATTTTTACAATTTGTCACTATTCTTAATTTATTATTTAAGATGTATTCAAATGAATAATTGGAAAGAATCAATAAGTTTAATATTTTATGTTAAATTAAAACATTATTATTTCATATTGTTCTTACCTTTAATAATTCTTCCAAGTGTTGGACAAATTTAACACAATTCACAAAAACTATATGCAACACTCTCTTCCATAATTAACATGGCCACTCCACGATTAAAAGGAATCATGAATGACTCAAATTGGATATGCGGTGAGGAAGATATGGAGTTTTGAAATTTTTTAGATAAAAAAATCAAGAACTCCCTTTGCATAAACTAATGGAATGGAGAGCTTTTCTTATAGTCTACGCATATATATATATTTTTAGAAGAGATATATTGTAGATGTGACATTGTTACTATGATATCACAGTCCTTGTAATATCATATCTATGATATCATCATTGAAATTTTTAAAATGTTTGCAAAATTTGATGAAGAATGGGATGAAATAGATGGCCTAGAAGTTGTAAAGATGATCCTAAGGCTTCTCAATTGTAGATCATGCTTAGAAGATGAGAATTTGATGTTAAAAGTATGTTAAAGAAGGAGTTTGGGTAAGGTAAGTCAACTAAGATTTTAGGAGATAGTTTGATCAAAATTGTTAAACTTATGAGTGAGTATGAATATGTAGGGAAATGACGATGATTAATTAAGTATTTAGGAGGTATAAGAGGATGTGAAATTGATTGTCAAGTATGAAATACAAGATTTATACAAGTGAATCCTCCATAAAGTAGGCTCTTACCCTTAATTTCTTGATATAACTACACTTACAAGTGTTCATGGGCACTCAAGGAGTTGAATGTAAATCATACCTATCTTCTAAAATACATATGTTAGTATATCCCCAATAATAAAATAACCCTATATTATACAAAACCATCAAATTATAATTATATACAATAGTGATGTGGAATGCAAGTAGCAGGGATTACAAAAAATGGAACATGAGATGTCTTACCATAAGCATAATGAATTCTATGTGTAATGCATGGCTAAAATGATCATTAGCCTTTTCATCCAAGATCAAAATTAAGTCCATACTACTTACTAGTAATATCACATTGTATCATCCCAAAAATAACAACCATAAGACTATCACAACTGCAACAAATATTATTAGTTGGCAATGAGCTACAAGTAATTTTATTACTACATATTTTATTTTATAGCAGACTTGGCCATTGGAAAGAGGAGCGTCTTTAAGCATGGGTAACATTTCTTTCCAGTGACATGGCAAGGAAACACTTCTTTTAGAACAAGCTTCCATTTTCATTAGAACTCAAGTAAATAATACAACTTAATAACATAATAAGACTCATAGTAGTAGCCTTAGATAATTTACAAATTCCCTTGATATCAAAACCTTTTCATTCCCACTTGGTTCTTCACCTTTCCATCCAAACATAATGATCATAGGTTTATTTTATTTTTATTGTGAAAATAATGTTATTATGTCCATGGTAAGAATCTCTTATTATTAAAAGCAAGTGGATGGATAATGTGGTCTCACTATATATACAATCAATCCTTTAATGATTTGATAACATTAGGTGAAGTTATTATTTCAATTACATCTTGTTTTTTATTTTACACTTTATTAGAAAGATCAACAAAAATATGTATATGAAAAATGATAAAACTATAAAAAGAATGAGAAATATGTAAGAATAGAAAAATGCATATAGAATTTGAAAGATATTAAAAAATGAAAAATGAAAAGAAACATGAAAAATATGAAAGAATAGAAAAAATATTAAAGAATGTAGAAAATGATAAAAATTTGGAAGAATCATAAGAATAAAGTAAGAAAAATGTTTGGTACCTAAGTACAAAAGATTACATCCACATGACTATTATCTAGGATTGAAATTTGGAAAATTGAATAGTAAGTGAATGGTCCAGTATTCAAGGTAGAGTTTATGGAGGAATGGAACTCATAAAATGGTTTGACTTGTTGGATGTTGATAAGGATTAAATTCTATGAGTTAGTTAGGTGGTAAATTTTCATAGAGCCTTATTGATATGTGACATGGAATATATAGGGTCCTTCCGATAAAGTTTGAAACTTGTCTTTTGTGTGACCTAGATTTGGTTATAGTAGAGGAATCTATTTCTAGGATTAATAGAAACTTGTTGAATCTTAGTGTCATGTCAATGTTTGGAATACTTTTTTTGAATTTTTTTCTAGTAGATTAACATTGATTAACTATTCCTTTTGGGCTAAGTCTAAATCTAGGTCAAGTATGTAGGTAATTGTAAGGGTATCTATTTCTATTTCAATTAGTAGAGTAGGAAGTTTTCCATAGACTAATTCATATGTTAAATATCCTATAGGAAGTTTCCAAGTTAATTGATATGTCCATAGAGCATTGTTAAGCTTAGTGCCCCAAAAATTTCTCTATCTACTAATAGTTCTAGTTAATATTCATGTAATCTCTCTATTAGTAACATCCACTTGATCATTTTCTTGGAGGTGATGCAATGTAGTTAGTTTATGATTCACCCCAAGGTATTACATTAGCTTCTTAAATGTAGCTCTACTAAAATGAGTTTCATTATCTGATATTAACATCTCTAACATTCCAAATCTATTTATCACATATTATTAAAGAACTTTGTAGTTGTTGTCACTATGCAATTTTTAACTCTGGTTGCTTATATCTACTTAGTACAGTAATAAAAAATCATGATAACATAAGGATTTCCATTTAACATCAGTATGATGGATCCCATAAAGTCAATTCCTCAAATATCAAATGGTTTCAATGGTTGTATTCATTATTATGGTCCTTCAGGTCTCCATCCTATTGGCATCTTTCACAAGATTTTGCAAACTAATGTACATCCCTAAATATGGTACACCAAAAATAACCTACCATCATTATTATTAGGGTTATTTTATAGCCTACATAATAACCACCTCATGGTTCTTCATGTGCATCTCTTAGAAATATTTGTTGACTATTTTGCAAAACACACCATTATATTAAACCATTTTCATAAATATTATAAAGGTTTTCTTTAATCTCTATGTATTGTTTCACTTTGTGGAGAAACTAGTCCTTTTGTTGTTTATCCTAATTAGCAAGAAGTTCTTTTATAGTTAGATATGTTAAATAATCAGTAATCCATGACTTTGATACTAAATTGACAACCATTGCTATCTTAGTAAATATATTTTCATCAAGGAATTGGTTTGATAATGGTTCTTCTTCCTTATGAGAATTCCATTTGAGCATTAATAGATAATCAGCTACAACATTCTCAATCCCTTTTTTATTGGTCATTGTTATGTCAAATTCCTATAGTATAATGAACATCTCATAGTTATTAGACTAACTTCTAGTTTATTCATTAAAAATATGATTACACTATTGTTTATATGAACATAAATGAAGCACCCAAACACATAATATCTGAATTTTTCAAGTGCATATACCATAGCCATAAGCTCCTTTTCTATATTGGTATAGTTAAGTTGTGCGACAATAATGCTTATACTAGTGTAGTGTATCTAATATGGTCATTTTTTATCATCTCATTGGGTAATACTACTCCTAACACATAGTTTGAAGAATCAATCATAATGTGGAAAGGCTTGGACCAATCTGGAGCACAAAGGATTATTGTCTTGATTAGTTTCTAATTTAAGTTCTCAAATGTCTTCTGACATTTTTTGGATCACTAGAATGATAAATCTTTCTTTTTGAGTTTAACAATTGATTTTGTAATCTTTAAAAAATTTTCAATAAATCCTCTATAGTACCCTATATGGCCAATAAATGATCAAACATCTTTAATAGTTTTTGACCTTTGAGTAATGTTTTGAATGACTCTAATCTTGTCTAGATCTACCTCAATGTTTTTATAAGATATCTTGTTTTCTTGAACTATGTTATCTTTGATCATTAAGTGGCACTTTTGCTAATTGAGATTTAGATTTGTCTTAACACATCATTTCAAAACCTGCTCTAAGTGGTCCAAATATTTTTTGAATCCAACCTCATATGTAAAGAAATCATCCATAAATACCTTAACTCCATTACTAATATATTTTTGGAAGATGCTGAGAATAAGTATCTAGAATGTGTTCAAAGTGTTACACAAGTCAAATAGCATTTGTTTGTATGCAAACATTCCCCATAGGTAGTACACATTATCTTCTCTTAGTCTTCTAGTATAATATGAATTTGATTGTATCTACTATACCCATCCAAAACTTGTAGTAATAATGCCTCATAATGGTATTTAGAACTTGATCAATAAATGACAAATAGAATTGGTCCTTGAATGTTACCATGTTTAATAATTTAAAGTCTATATAAACCCTCCACTTGTCACCCTTCTTTGGGATAATGACTAATAGGGTAACCCATTCACTATCTATGATAGGATGGATGAACCCTTCCTTTAATAGCTTCTCTAGTTCTTTTTTAACTACTTCTTTAAGTTATGAATAATATTTTTATTGAGGTTGGTGGTATGGTTTAATAGCTAGATCAGTGTAGATTTCATGTTAACAAATTCATGGATTGATGTGAGTGATCTCATCATAAGATCGTGCAAATATGGTTGGTTATTTTTCAATGACTTCTAAGAATTTTCTCTTCTATTTCTTATCAAGATTGGTATTTATAATTATCAATCTTTAGTTATTAAGGAAAGCATATTTAAGTGCATCTATTATGGCTTTTAGTTCTAGCAGTTCCAGTTCATATTTTTCTAGTATCTCTAAGTTTCCTAATTCAATGTCTTGATCTTTTTGTAACTTCATATAGAAAGATTATCTTCATATCTTCTCTATTTTATTGTTATTTTTAATGTAGGGATTAGTAATTTTATCACTAGTTCCATGCATACATTTGACCTTAATTCTTCTTTATTAATCAATCACCTGGTGCCTTTATGTCTAGTGACTACTTCATACAAGAACTATTGTACATACATATCTTCAACATAATTGTAGCATGCTAGAATTGTGATACATGTAACTTTGTGTCTTTAAACAATCCTCGCTTCATTCTCCTAGGAAATTTCTAAGGATGAATCCCTAATTTCAAGTTTAGCATCTAGGATGCTAATCCATGTTCTTCTCATGATTATAGGAAATTCACCTTTATTCTTTCCCACATGAATAACTAGAAAATAAATAGGATAATACTAGCCACTTACAATAGTTATCATAACTTTCATTTGTCCTAGTGGAATAGCAATTAATTGGCCCACCAACTCTAGCTAGATGTTATACTTCATTAATGAAGGTAAATTCTAGGTATTGTACATGTCTTAAGAAATGATATTCACTCGTAACAAAGAACCTATTCGAGGTTTACATGGCTTGAGTCTTGCTATTTGGAAATAGATTAAAGGACTTCATGGATCTATCCTCTTCTTGGGAAGTACTTCTTCTTTTATCTAACTTATTATTATTTGTGTGAGCATGATAGTGATTAGATCCTTTTCTATTGAAATTGGAAGCATAGTACTATTTTGAGAACTTTGTGTGAAAGGAGTAGGAGTAGATGAAGCTCCTATCCTTTGAACCTTTCTAGACTTACCCTAAAAAAGAAACATTTTTTTAGATTTTGGTCCACTCATATTTGTTATGTCCTCTTATGTAGTTCTTACTTGAGTAGAACTCTTTTGTTATGTTTGTATTGGTAGTTTTCCTTGCATGACTAGTGGTGATACTAGTAGTTGAGGGTTAGGAGCTTGATAGGATGGTCCCACTCTTGTTTGAGATATGTAAGGCTATGACGTCATGTGTGGGGTTGTAGACCTATGATATTCTTCTGGAAACTAGTGGAAATAAGTATAAGCAAGAGTATTTCTAGGAGATATGGGATGTTAAACATAGTATCCATAAGTATCAAGTTATTGAAATAAATATTTTTGTCTTGGTGATGGCATCCCCCATGACTATGGTTTCTACCTATTATTGGTATTATTATTATGGTTGAGTATAATCCCTACTTGGATAGTACGGTTGTTGGTAGGATTTTATATAATTACCTTGTGGATAAGATAATCATCTTGGCATCTATTCTTATAAATTTTGTATCCATTGTCTTTTTTCTTATTCCTATTATTATTTTCCTTAAAGGCTTGTTTTGTCTTTACTTCTGCTATCTTTAGTTCTATGGTAAATTTTTTGTCCATAGAGTTCCACATTTCTTCTACCTTTTGTTGCGATATCATTGACTGATTTCTAAATTGGTAGAGTCTTTTGTCAAATCACATCTTCTAAAGTTTCTTCTTATTTTGTTTCACATATCCTTACATCTCTATTTTAATGACTAGATTCAAATTATACTCTTCAATGAATTTTCTTTTTCATAGCTCTCCATCTTCTTTCACCACCTAGTCTAGTAACCTTTGCATTTGATGAGCCATCTTCTCTAATAATCTACCTTAGTCATATACTCTAAGGATCTCTTTGATCTTATTCCTTAACCCATCAATGATCTTATTCCTTTGAGAAAATTCATGGCTTTGGCATATATGTAATAATGAGTAGTATCTACCCATTACTACATCAAGGAATTCATATGTTCCTTTTTTTTTCATCCTTGTATTTGTTTTCTTAAGTTTTACACTCTAGAACAAGTTTAGTGTTTGTCATTGTAAAGTTACAACATGGTACTCCATCTTCTAATTGATTCCAATTCTAAATATCTATACTAGCTTTTTGCTTATTTAATAAGTGTTTTGGGAAATAACTTTAATTTCTATCAATCATGTTCTATATTCTATGGAACACAAGCATCATGAAAGGCTTGGAGGTGATGTTGCAGAATCATGTTATATCCTCCTTTGAACTTTAGAATATTGTTCATAGCAAGTCACTTGATGTGACTATTCATTAGATGTCTAATAAGTATCTACCCTACCTTCCTTATGTTGATCATACTATGATGGACTAGACAAAATTCTTCATAGTCTTTGAGTTCATAAACTTTGTTGTAGTAGTGACTCCTTTGATCCTCACGATGCTTTCTTCTCTCATGCCTACTCTCTCTCCTTCTATCTTCTTCATTATCTTTCATACTTTTAAGATGCATTCTTCTTCTATTATCATGTCTCTCATAATTCCTTCTCCTTTACTTTTCATGGTCACTTTTTCTCTATTTTTCCCTATCATAATCTATTGATGAGTGTAATGAAGAGGATGGGGAAGGTGGAGAATGATGCCAATTGGTTCTCCATGTATGGCTTCTAGATTTATCCCTTCTAGATCTATCGAATATTTTAGATCTTAAATTTCTCCTAAGTCTGAAATCTACCTCATCTCTTCCTAGAATTTCTACAAGGGTTGAACATAGCTTTGTCTTTACATAATCTTTAGTACATATGATTGGTGTTTAAGCACTAGATCTGTGAATTTGGTAAGAACTTTGAGCTTTATATGATTCTTGTTCCTTTTTCTTATTAAGGATGATTACTTGTGATGCTTTCTTTTAGTTCTCTTATTTATATCTTACTAATATGATAGCATTCCTTCTTGTTTGTGCCTCTATTGGTTGATATGGCCTGTTCATGTTTTTGGTAACTTCATAACCTTTTTGCCAATGATCAAGATTTGACCTCATGAGGGTTTCTTAAAGAATATATGGTGTTAACTATTTTACCTGTAAGAAAATATTTCCTTGTAAGTCTCTCCATCTACGTTGTTCATCCTAGTGAAAAATAAAGGTAAAATTAGGATAATAAGGATGTATATGAAAATATTAAATTCTTGTTTTCATCAATGCACTCCAGTTGTTTTCATTATAATCTCTACCATTATCTTCATCAAGATCAATAGTATGAGGATATTTCACTTTGGATATGAAACTAATTATAATGTGGTTGACACTTAAGTATGTATGTGTTTTCAAAATTTATTTTTAATTATGAAAGATAGGCTTGATAATTCTTGATACAACAAATTATGTAACATCAAATAATTAGAAAACATTGACATGTGCTTGGAAACAACGCCAATGATGAGCAGTAGGGTATTTAATTACTCAACCATACACGTTACAATTATTCACATGCAACCATATCATAATCCATGGATAGATAATATAAGTATACTAGTGAGTTGATAGTAAGATTGTGATTATTGTCTTTCCACTTAAAGTTAGTGAGATGAAAAATGTGTGATTTAACTTTTAGTAAGATATATGATAAAATAATATTGAGTAGCTTTAAGTACACTAAATGTAAACATAATGGATAATGAATGTAATTTCTACCTCTAGGTATAATGAAAATAAAAATATATTCTATCCTATGGTAATAAGTGTCCATTCTTGGTTTTCTGTACACTTTTTGAACTATGGTAGCCATTAATGGGATTATGAAGTAACTTTACTATTGAATGAATTAAGTAAAGTCACTACTGGATTGCCAAACTATTACACTTTACACTTGAAACTATTTGTACTCTTTCCACCTTAGTAATAAGCATTGGAATTGTATTTGATTCAAGAAATGTAAATAACATAGTAAAAGTAAATATCATGGAAAAGTAAATCTATTCTAAGGGATATGCTACAATGATAAAGAACAAACTCAATTATTATCGTTCATGAATTTTGTCTAGGAACAATCCACTTAAATAAAGATTTTGTACAACTATGATTTACCACATTGCAGGCATTCACACTAACTCTAACTTTAAGAAAATAAAAAAAAATGAATTTTACTAGGTATTGGACTCAAACTTGTTTTCAACACAATGTTGTGCTCATATTTATAGGAATGACCATGGTCCACCTTCATTTTATCTTTGATGATCTATGTTAGGCTACAATATCTCATCTACAATATGGTAGATACAATATCATTCTTAATATAAAAGTGTTTCATCAGTAACTATCACCATACCAGAGTAACGAGAATGTGCATAAATGAAATGGTATGAGAATGCAATGTGTGGTAATCCATACTAAGTATGAAACAATAGGCTTAAGGGAGGTGTTGATGATTCATAGTGGCAAGCTAAGTATGGTGAAGGTAACATGCACGAGAGGTGATGATAGTGCATGAAAAATATGACTATATCAAGTAAACAAAGTGTGATGTAGAAAATGAGCTACTGAGAATAGTAGGTACCATAATGGCAATATTTAATGAGAAGGGTTTAAATTTTATTAAAATATGATCAGTTAAATGCAAAAAGAATGAAAAAGAAACTTTATTAATGTGAAAATAACGTATTTGGGTCATGCTTTAAGGATTCTTTAGAATTATCTTCCTTTAGTAACTATGCCTTAGAGGCAATCCAACATGGCAATCATGGTTAGGCCTATATCCTATTAGAAGGAATGGTCAATCACGTTCCTATTCTACTTAACCTAGCACCTTTTACTTGTCTTTTTTGACTTCACAACTCCATGTTGATATGACCTCTAATCCCTAGGTATTACAACATGCTCTTTGAAGTCTTATTATAATAATTAAATCATCTATCACAAAGTGACACCATCTTTGTTACAAAATAGATCCATTTAGAAATGAGGATCTAAAAAGTTAAAAGAGTGTTTTATAAAGAAAAATATTGTATTAATTAATTATTATATTTGATTTAAGTTTCCTAAAGATAATATATGGTATGTATTGATTATATTTAATTAATTATATTATATATAGAGCTTGAAAATAGTAAGGTTTAGTAAGTATAAGATTTATATTTTATTTATTATTTTTATATTTTAGAAAATATTTTGTTATTTTGGAAATAATTTTTTTAATTTTTTGTTTTGAAAATAATAAGGTAATAAGTGATAATAGTATGTATCTTTTATGCTTTAATCTTAATCATTAATATACTTCAATTTCTTCTCTTAGTACTCCAATAAGTTAGAGGTTGGGTACCTTTTTATTCTAAGCTTCTTGGGAGTTAAAGACTATTTCTAATTATGGTAGAGGTCATAGTGTGTAAATGTGGTTTTAACTTGTCATAGTTGGCAGTGTAGGTGGGGAATCTTTAGTATATTATGTAGTAAAATTGGACTACAAGTTTGGATATGATAACATATTGCAGGACTTGTACATACATCTTAATTTCCTATATTTCCATCCATGACGTATTCATAACATTATAAGTTTATATGATATATGAGTATGTTATATTGTAAGGATAAGGATTTTCTTATAGATGTATTTTTTAGGTATGTTTACATGAGATCTTATTTCTTGATGTTTACCTATCCTTCATCTTTGTAAGTTTGTATTTCAATGTCTTAAGAATTGTTGGATACATGGGTAAGTTGAATTCATTAAGTAAAATAATATAAATTCATAGCATGCTATCATCATGAGTCTATCACAATTCATGGTCAACTGGTGTTAGTGTTTCATAATTCAAATTATATTAGGCAAAATTCATAGTCCCCTTATAATAGGATCATGGTTGTGTTCTTCAATGTAACATGAATAGTGGTTGACTTACACTGAATTTGTGATGGGTAAATCATATCAAGATTGTAAAGAGATCATGATGGCTTCTAGGGTTAGGATTCTAAGTAGGTTATGGTGTCCTAGTGCTAGATTCATAATTAGATCACAACCTAATTCGACAACTCATAATACACTAGTAGCTAGGTCATAGCATAACATAAAAACTATATATGTGTTGTTTATCATCTCATGCTAAGGCTATAGTTAGTTAAATGGTAGATTATGAGAGTCATGATGTACTAGTATTGTAGTTCTAGCATGTTATATTATGTTTTTAGAGATATTTTGAGGCATTGTTATTTTTTTCAAAAAAAATTATATTGTGATCAAATGGACAATGTGGTGGTGATGTTTTTATTCTTAATGTCTAAGAGCCTAAAACATCATAATTTATTAATCTCCAACTGATAACCCTAGTTAATGTACTATCAAGTACACTGTAGACCTATAGCGGCCTATTTTCTACATAGAAGTAACACCAATGATAGATGAAATGATAAGGGCTTTTAAATTACTGATTATGAATGTACTACCAAGTACCCTATGAACCTACAAAAATATTTTTCCCATGTATGAAGAACATCAAGGTCAAATAAAATGATAAGATCTTTTAAATCACCATCATGTTGCTCCTCACAATATCTAGTATATGTACCAGTGAGTATCCTTCAAACTTATAACAGCCTATGATCCAAGAAGGAAGAACACCAAAGCTTGCATAAAATGGTAGAGACTACCTAATCACCTCTATTACATCACTACTTTAGTACAATATTCTTTTATGCATAAAATGTTTCAATGTAACGTGGCTATCCAAACTACTTCATGCTATTGGCACTCACCAACATAACTTTGACATAGCTTATTTAATACTAACAAAACTTTTCTTAAAAATTATAGAGTTATCTAGATCTAATAACTATGGCATATCTTGTAGATAGAAGGATCAAAATAAAATTAGCATATGTGTTAAACAAATTAAAATCAAAGAATAATTAAAATAAATCCACTAACTTCTCCAAATTGTCAAGGAAAAATTACTTATATTGAATAAGACTTTACAAGATTATATGCATAAGGCACCAACAAGACTTAAAGATAAATTGACATAGGATGAAAATTATGATTAAGAGATGAATCCAAGACTCACTTATATAGACTATTTTATGAAATTTTTTGGTTGTATTCTAGAAGATTCCTATCAAAGACAATTAACTAAGTAGCATCACACATGTTAGATCCAAAGATAAAGATAAATGTCATCTTCAATGGGACACAAATCTAGTCATTCTATCCTTAACTAAAGATAAAAATATTGGTAGCATCATTTAAAGATAATAGAAAATATAATAAATGAAAGAATTAATATATAAGACCCCATGCTAATTACAAATACAAGCACTAAGACTTATTAAACATAAATTACAATTAGTAAAGTCTTACATCAAAGCAACTGATGATTAAGTCTCTTGCCTTGTTAAACCATTAATTAAGATGTGTATCATTAAATAATAAATCTTCTTTCCAACATTGAAATTTTAGCAATTAGTCTAGTATAATTTGAAATTATGTAAACATTATTCTTAAACACAACTTGTTTCCCTCCTTTGCATTTGATCAACTAATAGCAATAAATTTAATAATTGGAGAACATAAAAAAACATCATGAACATTCATAAAACTTCAATCATCAAGTTTAATTACAACTTTATCAATGCCTTGAATTTTCACAAAGGCTCTATCACCAATCTTAATTAAGCCTAAATTTAGGCCATCCATAAATTCAATAAAATAATCTCTATACTTTTTCCTGATTCCTACATGCACTATCTATAATTCATGTGGTGAAATTAATTTCTTTGAAAATGTTTTCCACTATTAACTTGCTTTCCCTTATGGTAAGCTTAGGGTAATTAATCATCTACTTAATTAGGCTTGGAGGTGTCTTGGGTTATGAGATATTGAAAATTCAGTTCTTGCCAACATATTTCTTTATGATGATCCTTCTTGTTATGAAAAATTAATGACAATGATATATCATGATTACATCTTGACTAGAATACTTGTAAATTTGTTCTTTCACCTCTAAAAGCACTCTTCATCTTTAATTTACTCTACCTCTTTTAAAATCACCTTTGAAATTTTGTGTTCTTTGATCATAAAATGAATTTCTTTGATCATGCAATGAAATGCCTCCTCTTTGAAAATTTTCCCTTCATCTTCCTATTCTTTTACTACTCCCTCTTAATGATTAAAAATTTTGAGCATCATAGGCATTTTCGTGACTAGATGTTGAGTTTTCTTTATCTCTTGAAAGACCTTCAAACTTGCAACCAATTCTTCAATGGTATAGGTGAAAATATCTTTTGTTTGAATAGAAGTCTCAATAGAAGTTTTAAATATAGAATCATCATAAAGCATAAAAATCCTATTGTTCACCTTTTGCTCCATAGATTAATTACAACTATAATCATAAAGGTTTCTTAGACATATATTGAGCCTTCCAAAAAAGTGATCAAATGGCTCACCCTTCACCACCTTTATGCTTTCAAATTCAAGTATAACTATCAACTTCTTGATTTTTCTATTTGTCTCACTACCATTTTACGCATATTGAAGCACACTCCAACACTCATTAGAACTTTTCTTGAGAATGATTTTGCTTCCATTAGATTCACTAATAATTATGATAATGATCATCTTTAGAAAACTTGCTTGTTACTCTTATTGTAGGTATTTCTTTATCATCTTGATATGTTTTGAAGATAAGGAGAAATATGATAACCATTTTCTACATAAGACCAGACTTCATGAATTTGAAGGGCTCTTATAAGACGTGATCAATATGTATAATCTTAACTATCATTAAAAATGAGAGAACACATAGAAATATCTTTAGTGTCCGTGAGAAAAAACTAGCTCCAATACCACTATCAAAAATTAGTACTAGAAGATCAATAAAAGAATAAACTTAAACAAAATTAAAATGTCCTAAGAATTTGACCTTAATAACATCTAAAATGTTTTGAGTTTTGGTGATATCAATTCCTATTGCCTAGGATGACTACCAATGAGATGTAAAGCTTTCTTATTAATTTTAATCATTGCAACAAGAAATGGGAAGAGCTCTCAATTTTTTTTCTTTACTTTTTTTTTTGAAAAATATACTAATCTATGTCACCTAGGTGATATCAAGGAAAATCAAAAACAATTGTATTAAACGATGATAGGTAATATGCCTAGCACTTAGCTTTTTTGAATTAGATAATATCAATCCTTATCAATGGATCAATTTCCAACAATATCCTAGCAAGGATATTGATTTAGATTGTTGGAATCAATCCTCAAAAATATGCCCTAATTTATGAAAGGAAAATGCAAAAAAACTAACAATAAACAAGCCTAAGGGCAAATGTTTAATAATTCTTTTTTAAACTACAAGATTATGATAGATCAAAAATCATAATATACATGATAAATATGGCATGAAATAAGATCTAAATGATATTCAACATCAATATATGACATGAGCTTCAAGAACCTATGATAATATTAACCATAAGATAAAGATAATTGTCTAAGGGCTTAGATCTTGATCTTGATTGTCTAGAACTATCTATAACTATCTAATACATTAATATTCAAAGCTAATTTATTTTGCAACATCAAAATAGCCCTTTAAATTATGAGAAAAGAGGAGATTATGAAAAGCTCCAAAAAGTGCTTCAAAATCCTCCACAAATAAGCTTGAAACTTTGATCTTAGCATAATCAATGCTAAGCTTGGAATCTAAGATCTATCCTTGGAAATTTTCAAGAAAGATGAATATGAAGTCATAACAAAAGAAAAAATTTTCATGCATCACATACAGTAATACAAGATATAATTGTATGCAAAATTTTTAAATAATTACGCAAAGAGATATCCCAACATGCAGGTCATATACAGAAGAAGTTTGTGTACAAAGATGCTTGTACATAGAAGCCAAAAAATAGGAAGAAGATAGTGGCCTATTAAAGATTTGGTATATTATAGCAATCTTAACATGCTAGTTAGTATATATATTTGGTTAATCTATGAGCATATGTATGCACTGTCACAACGTACAATACCATCCATGGTGGTTTGTATTACATTCAAGTTAGCTATGTATAATTAAGTTTCTTAACTAATAATAACTATTCATTGTGTCTATTAGTTCACTAGACATGATTGTTCTATTATAATTATATAAGTGAAAAACTTGGTCTTCTTAGTATGTATAAAATAGAAAAAATAATGTGCAATATAATGTACAATTCAGTATATATCTTATAACATAGATATTTGGTTACTTTATTTTTCTCTATTTATATGTTTAGGTTTGACACACGCAACACTATGAAATTTTTATATCACATAGTACATATTTATTTCAATCTCAATAATCATCAAATTTTTTCTATGAAATCTTAAACTTGGTGATTAACATCACAAAACTTCAACATCGTATAAAAGCTGAAGTTTTTAATGACTTTTAAATTACCACTTTGAAATATTCACTATGTAGTAGTAGTTAGGTACATTAAATGTGATGATACATATAAAAATCCATCATTGGACTTCATTTTTCACATTGCAACAAATCATAAAAACCATAGAGAAAGAGCATAAAGTAGAGATAAAATTTTTCTTAACTAGGTAATTTTCCCTAGGCATCAATTGCTAGAGTGTTTTATTAATAAGGATGAGTGGGTAAAAGCTTGCAATGCCACCATTACAAGAATTTTAATCTTGCAACTGAAGATGAGAAAATCTAGTTTAGCAGATATCATTGCCTATCACATTGCTATCAAAGAAATAGAAAATGTGATGTCATGACCTCTATTGAGTCTACTTTATGTCATGGTAAAAGAAGAAAGTAATATGAACTCACTATTAATTTTGAAGATAGAGATAGAAGGATAGATATTATCATACTACACATTTTCTACTTCTTACTTCTCTTATGGCTACCTTCATCCTACCTTTGTTAAGGTATTTAATAACTCCAATATTATTAATGTCATTGTGGTGATGAAGAATAAGAATAAAAATTTAGTTTTATGGTGGTTTCTCAAAGTCTTCTCCAAGTTTGAGTAGAAAACCATGAAGATTCTAGAAATAAAGTAGCCTACTGATGTACAATCTGAGAGGTGAAGCAAGGTGGAATTAGATTAACTGACATAATCTATAATGCACATAATCTTACAATATCATAGTTTCAAAAAAAAGTTATATACTTAGATTCAATCATTAACTTTTTCAAAGCATCAATAGAGAAAAGTCCCATGGAGGAAACATTATATAATACTACTACTTGAAAAAATTTTAAAATTCTAAATGTAAATGAATTTTAAGTAGTAAGTAGAGGCATGATGAATAAGGATCTTAGCTAGCTCTTGAAGATAAATACCACCACAATGAGTAATGATTTGTTGTATGATTTAATGTATATGAATTACACCATTATGGAACATTACTTCAGGACTAAAGCCTATATTGTGATGCTAAGAAACAAAAAATACTATTTGATGTAGCTTCGGTATTGAATGAGGTATTAAATAAAGGTTTAAATTCTACTTATGAAGATAAATATAAGTATGCTAAATCATTTTTGAAGTACAATGGAGAGGTTAAGGATGCATTAAATGTAGTAAAGAAATAGTCATAAGAACTAGCTACACTCAAATAAATAAGGGATATCATGGGTTCTAGTACTTATGTTTAACTTGTAAGAAGAATAGAAGAATTAATGATACAAAACATGGAGTTAAAGCATGACAAGTTGATAATGCACAATAAAACCTCTGAACTCCAAGAGGATATTTACTACTTACAAACCTATATAAACAATCTCAATTTGCGAAAGAGTAAACTATCAAAGATATTCAACACTACGAGAAAGAAGCTAGGGAATATGGTGAGAAATTTATAGGAATAAATTGTTATTGATAGGTTCATAGAGAATTACAAAAATCATTGAAATTTTCTTCAAGAAAAAATTATCAGCTATAGTTTGAGTCCACTATAATATCATCATCACTTTTGGCAACCTTTAGTGAGATTTTAGTAGAGGTTTAAAAGAAGTTTGTTCAACCTAAAACTAAAGAACTAGCTCAAGATGTTTCATCACTACCTTCAAATTTTTCTGTAGTTCTAGAAAAGTCCATGGTGAAGGAATTTTTGGAAAACTCACAACCAAAATTATCAACAAATATTTTTAATAATCTCATGGGTGTAGATGTAGAATCCTTTATTAACTATTGATTCTTATTTTTCTTCTTACTTACATAAAATCTATTTATAACCCATTTTATTAGATGGTTAAGTAATTTAATTCTAAAATTACCATCATAGCATATGTTTCTTTTCTATAGTTTACACTCTGATTATGTTGTAAGATATATTGAAGAAACTAATCACCCCTAAGATCTCTAGTCTTTTTTGTTGAATTTTAAAAATTATTTTATAAAAAAAAAAGGTTACAAGATCTATTAGAAAGGAAATATTGCTCAATGTCATATTTCATTAATTTTTTATTGGATTTACTAGTTAGGGATTCAATTGATAATTTCTAAGCTTTACGATACTCAATTTTGAAATGTAATTTTATCTTGGAATCTCATTCTAGGAGAATTTCTGCACATCATTAGCTATGCTTATGAATCTCTAATTTTTGTAGTTTTATAGAGATTAGTTAGGATGTGGTGATTTTTGCACCTCATTCATTTACAACCATGGATATGGTTATAGAGAATAAAGCAACATTATTTTTAACTTCATGTTAAGGTTGAGAGGTGGTGTTAAAGATTTGGTATGTTATAGTAAGCTTAACATTATAGATAATGATGAGCAGTGAGGTACCCCTATGCTCAACCATATGAATCACAAGCCTTCATACATGATCTAGTCAAATTCCGTGGATGGGACTAGTTATGGCATCTAGATTGCTATACTTTGATCGCAATTCACTATCTTCCCACTTGGACTAGTGGTAGCTTTGCCACATATGGTTTAGTCCAAAGTGAGGCATATGATGTTACCTAATTCTATGCTACTCTTGATGATGAAAAGAGATAAATTAATTAAACTAATAAATGATAGAAAGCACAATCTAAACTAGCCTATGGGCAATGAGTATCTGCTCTTAATTGTCCATATATGTCTTGGACTTTGTGAGACTACTTTTGGGATTGCCAAGTGTACATCACTGGTTGTGCCAAATGATACACTTCTGGATTACCAAGTACTTCCACTTAAATACTCATGATTAAGGCGCACACATTCTGCTTAATAACAGGGACAATAAATAACAATAAATGGAAATATTTAACTAAAGAAAGCAATAAATAATTAACAATAAAAAGGCAATAGTAATCTAAGTGAATTTTGCAATGATGGAAGTAATTTCGATCTTTATTACCAGTCATTTAACATGTCCAAGTATGTCACACTTGAACAAAGGTGTTGTATGATTACAAACATTACACTACAGGCATGCACTAGAAATAATAGACTTAGAAGAGAAGAAACTAAAAACTAAACTATCTCCATGACTACTGCTACTACCGATTACTATTTCATTTGAGTATCCAAGAACCATATTTATAGGCAAAACCCAGATGAGGCGACGTCAGGTATTCGACATCGCTTATTGGCTCCAATGTCAAGTACGTGACACCAAGGCTCCGATGTCACTTATCTGACATTGGTGCCACTGCTTGATGATTCATCATACCCCCATGACTAAATGAAAACTCATCCTTGAGTTAAACAAAATGAGGAACAAGTTCTTTATAGAATATTGGTAGGTATGGGATTATTGATTAACTTAAACAATGAAAAAATAATTGACTATTTGCATGCTATAGTGGTGCAGTACAAAAATGGGACACATTATTATAAAACAAAAAAAAAAAAAGACTAGGAAGCTCATGTGGTGCCTAGGGGTAGTGGCTCTTCCATCAGCTACTTCCCTTTGTTGCCAAGCTATTGAAATTTGTATTGATTGAGCAAGGCCTACAACTTTTCCTCCTCCATCCTTAGGTCATGCATTGTCCAAGATAATGTGCCAATGTGTGATGGATTCAGTACATCCCAAGGACATGGTAGTTGCAAGAACATTTGATTCACCTTTACATACCATGCTGCAAACTACTATCGTTTTTCCTTGAAAGCCCTAGCTTTATTTTTGAGCTCATGGTAATATGTCAATCATCAAGCTAGGTTCAAGACTACGTCTTTTTATTCCTGATAATTGGACTTAACCACCTCTAACTCTAAGTTTACCACTTGCAACGTTTTTAAGGCATCTTTCCAATTTGCAAACTCTTTCTCATACAATGCATAGGTGGTTGCCACTTGTTTCAGGGACAACTTGTTGTTAACTCTTGATTAGGGACAACTTGTTGTTAACATGGCAAGGTTGGAATATCTAAGGTTAGCCAATGCCATGTATTATTTTAAATCTTCTATCTACAAAACCTTGTTTTTAACTTTCACTTATGGGATCATAGCATAGCTATCCAAGATGGTTTGCCACTCAGAATTTTGCACTAACAAGGAGATATGTGGGTCTTGGCCATCTTGATTTCCTTCTCATTAATTTCCTTATGCATGCCAAGTTGGTCACATAAGTGCTCTTTCAATTTTTCATGCTTTTTTTGCCTTGTTTTGCCACATGCTAATTTCAATTGCTGACTTTTGGTGAATAGAATGTACCTCCTCCATGGAGAGGGTTCTATTGTCTTGAGTCAATTTATTCATATCCTAGTTGACCCTCACCAGTTCTCATAATTGGTGAAAACTTTCTTCTAAGATGTTCTTTTGTTTTTCCATATTGGTAAACCTAGAATTCTCTATAGTGAGCTACTTATTTTCTTCTTGGATAGTAGTTAGTGCCTTTTTATACATATGAGATTATGCATCTATAGCAAAGGCATTCCAAACCACCATCTCCTTCTCTTGCTCTGCAGTTGCTTTCTCCTTTGCTAGCTTGGTGAGCTCCTCTATCCTAAATTTCTCTAGTTGTTCTGGCATAAAAAAATGGGTAGGATACCATCATTCAGCTTGCAAGGTAGCTAGCTCTTCTTGTAATCTCCATATCTCAACTTCCACATGTTCTGCCCTAACATCTACCATGACCAACTTCCCTTTGGTGGTGATGAGATTTGATTGAGCTATAGTGACATCACTGGGAATGTCAAACAGACTTGTCATCACATGATCCATCTGTAGTAATCAATCAAGAACATCCTCAATAGAAGTAGGAAAATAGAAGTGTTGTTCTTCCTAACTTTGCTTCTTTGAACTGTTGTTGGATTTCTGTGAAGTAATACTAGGGAAGGTTGGCTACAAATTTTCCCATCAGAATGGCACTTCCTCTAGCAGCATAAGTGGAAATTTGATTAGCCCTTTCATGGGAAATAGGTGGTACATCCCAATCTTGAAGTAGGTTTTCTCCTCTAGAGTAATTTCATTGTATGAATTGTCTTCTTTATTGTATGCCCATCTCAACCACAATCTCTTTATTTTAGGGTTGGATTTGGTGGATAGGTGAGAAAACTTAGCTCCTTCATTGGGTAGGTTGAAAGCTACAATAATGTACTTCAATGAATAAGAGATGATCACCCCATAGATGTTAACAGTGGTGCCCTTGTCTTTATTATCCCAGAATTCATGGACATTGCCTAGGTACCATTCACCACTGGTAGAAAAAATAGGCTACAATGGGAACACTTTAAGTTGTATCCACACCAATTCTCAAGTAAACTTCACTAATGTACCAAAGTTCATTTCCACAATGACCGAAGCTAGTGTGGATTTTTCCAAGGTGGTAGCATGGTAGTCAAGGGGCAACATGAGATGTTATCCCTATTTAGGGGCCGGTACTTCTACCACCTCTGCTTGGGCCAATTGCCCAGTAGTAGGGGCCTCTTGATGAATAGTGAAGGACTAGGCCTCCTACCCAACATGTTCTTCATCTTCTCCTTGCTGACCATGGCCACCACATGGATTCTTAGTGGCTCTCTTTTTGATTGAGAACCTCTTTTTGGGACCATCTTCAATCAACCAAAAACCAAGTGTTACCAAGGTTATGTTTAGTATCATTAATCAATTTATACCTTACTCATAACCTTATTTCATTAAGCTCATAATGCATATGATTGCAAGGTTAGGAAAATTTTCAAGAAAAAATCCTCCAAAAGATGTCTATCTCTTTCTACGACCCTTGCAACTAGTTTTCATTTTTGTGATATGTGGCTTATAATAACAGTTATGGATCCATGGGTTAGAAAAATTAGACTTCTAGCATTATCGTTAGTGATTTTTCATTATAATTCCTAAGGTTTCAAAATTCTTACCCTTATAATACCTTTTGAGTGATAGCAAATTTTAGCAAATTGGCACAAATTTTTCACACATGATCCCCCCAAATGACTAAGTTGAACACTTTGAGCTTAGATAGATTTGAACAACATGGAAATCAGAGCATTAAAGAGCTAGATATCACATGTGGAAGATGGAGGCCCAAAGCTCAAAGTCGTGAGAAAACAATTCAACAACTCCCCTAGTAGCAAATGAGAAAAATGAAGTTCAAGGTTCATGGGGGTCATATTTATACTTTTTTTAGACCTAACATCAAGTACATGACATTAAGGTCCAAATTTTTTACAATGTATAGGGTCAATGAACATGCAAACTGAAGCTCTGGGATTGGTTGGAAGGGTTAAAGTTAAGTTTAGTAGTTTGGGTAAGTGAAGAATTAATTAGAGACACCAAAAGTGTGATAGGGTGAAGTTGTCAATGTAAAAAAACATTAGAATGAGCAAGAAAAAGGCGTTGAAATCGAGGTTGCAAGATAGATCAGTTGCATAATAAGGGAAACAATAAAATATATCAATTTGAGCACTTAGAAGGTGAAAAATAGTGTAGTTATGTGAAACAAGTATAATTCACAAAATCCATACAAGTGGATCCTCCCCAAAGTAGGCTCTAACCTATGATTCCCTTGTGTAACAACACCTATAATGTCTATAGGCACTAAAGGGGTTGAATGCAATGCATACCTATGAGAAAAAACACACATGTAAAAACCACTAGATTGAGATAATAACTCTATGTTAAACAAAACCACAAGCTATGATCATCTGGACAGCAAGATGAGATACACCATAGAGGGGATTGTAGAAATTGGGACATAAAGTGGCATACCATGATCATTATGAAACCTTGTGTGTTATTAATGGTTAAATAACCATATGACCTTATTCTCAAGATTCAAACCAAGTCTAAACTACATTGCAATGACATCACATTATTTCATCCCATTGGTAGACAACCATAAGACCATCAAAGTGAGGAGGAGTAACATCACTTAGTGTTCTGTCCAAGGGAGGAGCATTTTGGCTTTTTCTTTCAAGCATGGGTACATGTATTTCTAGTGGAACTCATAGAAGTGTATTTAGTTCCATTTTAAGTTGATTTTACTCCCATTTTTCATTAGATCTACAAGGATATGGTTACAACCTCATCAACATGATAGAACTTACAAAAGGGGCCAAAGAGAAATCCAAAAATCCCCTTGATGTCATACCCTTCATAGTTCACCTTGGTTCTACACTCTTTTGTCTAGACATCATGATTATATAATTATTATTAGGTTGGAGGATGAAAAAGATTACCATTATGACCAAAGCTAGAACCTCTTATTAACAAAATGGGTGAATGGATGTTGTGGCCAGAATGTCTAAATAATTAGTCCCTTATGACTTGACAACATAGAGAAAACCTCACCTCATTGGGCAACATAATTATTTTATTCACAAGTTAGATTACAAAAGAAAATAAAAACAATGACTAGAAAAATCATAAAACTAAAACAAGAAGTACGAAAAGGACAAAAAATTGTAAAACAAAAAGATAAAAAGCACTAAAAGAATCCTGAAGATTAGAATGGGGGTAACCCCCAAAACTAAACATTTGGCCATGACTAGGATTAATAAGTGGATAAATAGGATCCATGCATGTATGAGACGTTGGTAATCATTCATGCCTTAGCCACAAGGTATCTATTGGTGGTGTGGTGGCTAGGTAGGAAAATTTTTGGTCACACACTTGATGATTAATTATATGGTGGGTTAGGTTATGAGGTGTGCTAACATTATAGATAGTTGGCCCATGAGTGCACTCTTGATCATGATATTGTATGCATGGATTTATTTTTCTCCCCTCACTATTCAATTAATTAGATGGTTTTTGAATTGATGTACTAATGGATGGTAGCCCATGTATATGGTTAGAGGACATTGGTTGAGATAAGAAAGGTGGTGTACTAGGTTGGCCTTGTGCTAGCTCAAATGATGTAGTGGGTTCATGTGTGGATTTCTTGGGCTTATGACCTTTCCTCTAGAAGGGGCATTTCCTATGTTGTGGTTGCCACTAGTGTCAGCATGTCTATGCACATGTGCAGCACAAGTAGCATTCGTTTGTTGATATTGTGGTGTGAAACCTTCCTATGTTATTGGCAGGGACATATAATGAGATGGATTATGAAAATATTGAGTGTAGGGTGGATGGTAAGAGGGACAAGGTGGTGATCCTTTAAGGGATGTCCTGTATTGATGGTACTCAAGAGAGAAGTAGTGGCAATTAGAAGTAGATTATGCAGAACTAGTTGAAGAAATAGGATGCTAAACATAATATCTATGTAGTTTCGATGGATATCATTGATTTGGTGGTGGCCTCCCCTATAATTATGGTTGCTACCACTACTGTTGATGACCATGTTGAGGCCAGTAATAAGCCCCCTAGGATGGTACGATTGGTTATGGAACTATCTATAATTACCTTGTGAGAGTGGAAGTCTTCCAGGCATGTGCTTTTGACCCTTTGGATGGTCATATATGCATAGGTTGCATCCATCATCTTTATATGTGGTTAACTCTTTAGCCTCACTTTCATCAGCCACTTTTCTCATCTACCAAAAAGTGTTCCTAGATATTTCTTGGTTCTATGTCCTCTGTTTATTGTGATCGCCTAGCATGTTTTTCATGACCTTCTCCATGATCATCTCAATAAGGGTTGTGACATTTTAATTTATCCATTTGGACATCCTATTAAACTTTTCTTCTAGATCATCAATAGAGTCCTTCATCAGCAAGGTTTGTTGCGGAATCACCATATCAAGAGTAGTTTCATTCTCCTTACCATAAATTTGGACCTCCTTTGATTGAAGAGTTCGGTCCCATTAATGTTTCTCAAAATTCTTCCATTTGCATATCTTTCCTTCTTCTTTTGCCACATTCTCTATTAGCTCTTTGATCTAATGGGCCTGGAGCTTGTATAATTTTCCTAGGGCATACATCCCAAGGATCACCCTTGTTTCATTATGAAGCCCATCTATGATGTGGAAAAGTTTCCTTTCCAACCATGGTTAGGAAATCTATTCAATAAAGTATAATATCTCTCTAGAGCCATGTCCAAGGGTTCATGTTGCTCTTATTTCCACTCTTGGATTTGTCTTCTCAAATTGGACACTCTTGCATAGGTTTGATATTTCTCATTGAAAAGTTTCAACATTGTGGACCATCATCAAATTTAATTTGATCTCAATGATGTATACCACACTTTGGTTTTATCAACTAGTTTCTTAGGAAAGAGCTTAAGCTTTTTCCATATAGTTTCAATGTTATAGTAAGCACTAGCATCATAAAATGCTTGTAAATGATGTTGTGGATCTACATCATAGCCTCTTGCAAATTTAGGAATGTTGTTCATATCAAGCTTAGGTAGACAACCCTTTTTGCAATGCATGCAAGATATATTAATGACCTCTATGATATGAATTAGACTCTTAGTGGCAAACAAGGGTTCATCATCATCAAACAAATTATGTGGGAAGATTCTATGTTCATGGTGTTCTCTTTGACTTTTCTTGTGGATTTGATTCCAGTTTTTAGTTTGACCCTTTAATGAAGCTCTATCTCTCTACCTACGTTCATGTTATTCAAAACTAGATGTTGAGGGGAAATAGGAAGATGATGTATTGAAAGGATTTTCATGGCTTCTATGGTATTCCTTAGGGTCCCTTGATTTATTATTTCTGTGTTTCAAGGAGGTCTTAGGCCTTGAGGCCTCCCCTAGTCTAGGAACTACTTCATCTTCTCCAACACTATCTACCTTAGATGCATGTAGTATTTGAGTGTCATCAAGGTGGTCATGATCATAAGAAACCCCTGCATAAGGTTGATCACTTCAATATTCTTCATCATATATCTTGTTATTTCTCCAATGAATGTGTTCACTATACAGTGCATAGCCACTTCCATGTGAGAGAGACATTGTTCTTGATTTATGGTGTGTGTGAGCTAAGAATTTCTGAAAGATATATCATTAATACCTTCAACAGAAATCATGTATAATATAACTAATCTAGATAACTAGCACCATCCTCAGCAACGGTGCCAATGATGAGCAAAAAGGTATCCCTATGCTCAACCATACAAATCACAAACATTTATGCATAATTCAATCGAATGCCATGGATGGAACTAGTTGTGGCATCTAGATCACTATGCTTTGATCACAATTCACTATCTTCCCACTTGGACTAGTGGTAGCTTTTTCACGTATGGTTTAGTCCAAAGTGAGGTGTATGATGTTATCTAATTCTATGTTACTTCTGATGATGAAAAGAGATAAATTAATTAAACTAATGAATGATAGAAAGAAAGATCTAAACTAGCCTATGGGTGATGATTATCCACTATTAATTGTCTGTACACATCTTGGACTTCATGAGACTACTTCTAGGATTACCAAGTATACATAACTGGTTATGCCAAATGATACACTTTTGGATTACCAAGTACTTCCACGTAAATGCTCATAATTAAGGTGCATGCATTCTGCTTAATAATAGGAATAGTAAATAGTAATAAATGAAAATATTTAACTAAATAAAGTAATAAATAACTAACAATAAAAAGGAAATAGTAATCTAAATGAATGCTGCAATGATGAAAGTAATCTTGATTGTTATTGCTAGTCATGTAACATGTCCAAGTATGTCACACTGAAAAAAAAAGGTGTCGTATGATTACAAACATCATACTGTGAGTATGCACTAGAAATAATAGACTTAGAAGAGAAGAAACTAAAAACTAAACTATCTTCCTAACTATTACTACTACCAATTACTATTTCATCCAAGTACCCAAGCACCATATTTATAGGCAGAACCCAGATGAGGCAATGCAAAGTATCTGACGTTGCTTATTGGCTTCGACATCATGTATTTGACGTTGGGGCCACTACATGATGATTCATTAGATAGTATTTATATTTAGTCACATCATTAGCATATGCATACACCATCATAATGTACAACACCATGTATGATAGTTTGTATTATATTTGAGTTAGTTATGTATAATCAAGTTTCTTAACTAATCCTAAATATTCATTGTATTTGTTAGCTCATTGGACATGACTATTTTGTTATCACTATATAAGTGATGAACTTGGTCTTCTCAATATGTACAAGATAGAAACAACATTGTATAATACAATGTAAATCTTAGTATATATCTTATAATAGAGATATTGAGGTCCTTTATTTTTCTCTATTTATATTTTTATGTTTGGCACATGTAACTTTGTGAATTTGCTATATCATATGGTGCATATTTATTTTAATCTCAATAAATATTAATTTATTTCTATTAAATCTTGTACTTGGTGATTAACATCACAAAAATTTAATATGGATAATAATAAAAGGATAATGCAAGTCTGACATATGCGTGGAACAATTAAAAGACTTGAAAATGTCTATCTAGGTAATTAGATAAGATGGAATGAATTAAAAGACAACTCTTCCAAGTACAACATTAACAAGAAGAAGATAAAAATTGAGGAAAGCTAGAAATTCTAAACAAAATAAAGCTAGATCCCATTAAAATTAAGACATTACCAAAATGTCTCAAATATATGTTTCTAAATAATGATAAAATTTTAATTTTCAACATCAACCTTACTAAAAAAACAAAAGAAAAATTTACTAAAGGTTATTAACAAATAGTTGGTAGCCTTTTCTTGATCATATGATGAAATTACAAGGATTGATCCACATATATGTTAGCATCTTATAGGACGCGATATCACATGGGCCGCGATATCGCGTCGGTCCCTGCGATATCGCATATGCATTATCGCAGCCAGTCGCCAGTTCTATAAATAAGAGGCAGCTTTCCCTTGTTTTTTCATCTAGATCTAAACCCTTACCAAAAATTTGGCAGTTTTACCATTCCAGAGATAGAATAATTTCCATGTGCCCGCAGTAGGAGTCTCAAATTGAATGGATCTTTATTTGAGAAAATTGTACCTGAGCATACATTTGTATACGAAAATAAAGATAAACTTTCTGATAAACCTTGCAGTGCATGGACTAAGCTAAATAGGAATTTAATTAATGTTAAATTCTTAAATTCTTTCTTAGATAATTAATCTCTCTCAACCCTCAACTCCTAGTTAAGTGCATTCAGGACGACTGCTTCGAGCACGTGTGCTACGCTTGGTAACCCAGTAACAAATAGCATTTAGTAATCCCAGTAGCGTTGCACTAGTTTAGGGTGTGTACAGAAAGTGGGAATGGATACTAATGCTAGGACGATTAAAGCTTAGCTAGTGAAGGTTAGTTACTTAGTCTCTTCATCCTTTCCTCTCTTAGCATAGGCGATAAAAAGATAAAAGTTATAAAAATCATATACCTCATACTTACTTAACCATATAATCGTGACAATACAAATAAGTCTAGGAAGACAATGATTGATTAACCTTAAGTGTTCCATAAGGCGTGTAAGCACATAGTCCTTGAAGTTCGACCGGATTGCACGTGTAACGCTCGTATTCGTATGGTTGAGTGTAGGGGTACCTTGCCACTCATCATTGGTGCCATTGCTGAGGACTTAGTTGTTTGTGTGCTACGTAGAACATAGGAAATCATTTACATTGTTGAGAGATAAAACGAAACCTTAGGGTTAATCAAGAGAAAAATAACATAATGACAAATAGCACACCAAACAAGACCAAAATGTCTTCTTCTCCACATAAAAGCACTTCACCGCCTAGGACTAACACTAGAGACAGTTGGTGGCACAACATACATAACCAAGAACTGTTAGTTCCTCAACAATTTAGTGTGGTATATACTCATCATGATGAATATATACCCAAATTTACCTTTTTCTTTCATCAAGATGAACAACTGCATTAAAGAGACTTGGAGGGTAACATAGTGTTGCCTCTAGACAGAGTCGCCCCCAACATGCTCCTTCGTGCCCTTGCATGAATTGGCATGTCACAATTATACACTGAGTACATTGCGTGTGATTATAATGTAAGGGACTACCATCCCACAAAGGTGAAATGTCAATGAGACTCATGGCAGGAGAGTTACCACACATCATTGAAGGGCAAAGGACCCCATAATGCTTCACCTGTCATAAGAGAAATTAGGGGTGGTGAACCTATTTCAATAGGTTCTTCACAAAATGATGTTCCTCCTCCTACCGATGGTGAGGAGGTGGTGTATCAGAACTTGCACTCCATGATACACAACCCTAGTTCTAATCCCCATGAACACCAAGTGTTCAATGAGGAAACACAAACACAAGATAAGGGTGGGCATTCTGATCGTCATCACGATTGGGGTTGAGATCACCGAAGAGAGGGTAGGAAACATTGTCATGATGATGGTTCCCCTTCCTCTTCCACTTCATCGCAACATTCACCCTCTCCTTCAACATTAGGACGTAGTCATAAGGAACCTCATCATGAGGATAAGGGTAAGAAAAATGAGAAACCTCGACGAGAGAGTTGAGAGAGAGGACAAGGAAATTCTAGGGAATCATGACATGGAAGAAGGGAAAGTAGGGAACCACGTAGGCATCATAGACACCATGAGAGAAATGATCATGAAAAACCCCTACTTGAAACCCGAAGCATGTTAGACATTACAGAGGCTATTAGAATACCTACAAAGTACGAAAAAGATACCCGGATCAAGAGACTAGACATGAATAATATCCCACAATTTGAGGGGGGATACAACGTTGATCCGCGAAACCACTTACAGGCATTTCACGATGCTTGTGGCTTGTATAGCATTGAAAACAAGTGGTAAAAATTAAAGTTGTTCCCTAGGACACTCATAAAAGACGCAGAAAGCTGGTACCTATCCTTAGAGTTAGAATCCATTCGAAGGTGGAGTATGATGCTAGAATTGTTTAATGATAAATATTAGACATACTCCCGAGTGTTCAACTTGTGAAAGCAGATCCAAGGATGGAAGCAGGGTAATCATGAACCCTTGGATGCTACCATGGGCTGATATTATGCATTGCTACATTGCTGCCTGGGCCATGGTTATGCACAACGAGATCAACTACACCATCTCGTAGATGGGCTAAGACATGAAACCAAAAAAATCCTTGGAACATATGCCCATGGGAGATTATCTGAACTTAGGTCCCATGAAGTTCATAGATTGTTGGAGTAAGTAGCTAAGGAATAAGGAGAGCTACATAAGAGAGAAAGCGTAGAAGAATATAACTGCAATCCTTCCCTCCAAAAGAGGGGAGTGAGATTCTGCGAGGAGGAGGATGAGTCACCACTTGAAGAGTTGGTGAATAGGAAAACCTTGCTACTTCAGAAACTAACAACAAAAGTGTTGACCAGGGTAGATCAAATGTGGGACTCCTTAGATAGTAGTTTTGAAATACTTTTAAAAATCGTAGAGGAGTCTGAGTGAAGTAGTGACCATGATAAGAAAAAGAAGAGGGATTTGGACCAGGCAGGTAACAAAGGCAAGGGTAAAATAGAGGTTATGGATTCAGACACAAACAATGATGGTGGATGTGAGATCTACCAATATGAACATCCTAAGGGATGCTGCCCAATAATCTCATATCTACAAGAGTCTTGGGTGTATGCACTCAACCCAAGACTTAACAAATGACAAGCACCCTGACGGTTACCTTATCCCGAGGTAGTTCCACCAACTATTAATGTATTATCCAAGTGGAACTCCACCACAACCTATTGAGCAACACTAGCAATGGCAATAGCCACAGTCATGGGGGATGCCACCACCGAGACAATAATACCCTTACCAGCAACTGGATCCATATGGCTACTACGTGCAATAACCAATCTCTCCAAGTGACTCTGTTGGTCACACAACCCCACAACATCACTACCAAGCTCGGGAGTACTATGAGAATCCTTCTCCTGGGAGAGACACACCACATCCATACCATCCTTCGAACCCATCTGCGACTCTTACATTGATAGCTCCATTATCACTCGCTCCGGCAATGCAAGGGGTATTCCCCACTAAAGCATAGCAACCCAATGTCACAAGGGCTATGAATCCTCAACCCACAGTTGGTTCTGACAACCTTATGCTGAAAAGACCCTTCTTCAAAACCAACAATCCAACTAAACCCTCACCATCACAAGCGGTTGAACATCTAAACACCTCAATACAAAATAAGGTTTCGAGACCTCCTTCAACCCAAAAATCGAGCTTAACGCACACGGTTATGTTAACAGATGCTGTTACTAACTGGATTAAGGTGGGCCACCTTCCCAGGAAATTATCTGATCTTGGATGTCCTCTAATCTATCTCCAAGTTGCTAGGAATGAACCATGTAAATCTCTTCTGGACTTAGGTTCTGGGGTCAACTTGATATCACAAGAAATGTACAAAGCCTAAAACCTACCTCCATTAAGGAAGAGCAATATTCAACTTGAGCTGGCTGATCAGTCCATCACTATCCCCTTGGGACTAGTGTAGGACATTGTTACCACTGTGTGTAGTTGGTCATATCCAGCTGATTTCCTAGTAATACAAGTAAAAAACGGTAAAGGGGACTTCCCAATAATAATGGGAAGAGCATTTCTAAGTATGATAGATGCATGTCTAGGAATCTATGATCCTTCCTTGGAAATTTCTAAGAATAACACTTTTGGAAAGATCAAGAGGAAGAAAGTTCCATGCATTGCATACAGTGACACAGGGTGCCATTTCATGCAAAGATCATGGGTTATGTGAAGTTTAGCATTGCCTGCATGTAATCGGCGTGCACAAGAAATTAATATACAAAGGTGCTTGTATGCAGTAGCCACATGACAAGAGGACATCATGTGGCTAATGGCTGATTAGGAGAGCAACTCGATAACATGCATGGAACTAACTAAGGGAATAACTAGTGCTTACATTGGAAGAATAGACACACTTGAGCAAGTCCACTACCAACTTCCAAACCTTAGCCTCAAAAACATCAACTGGGGGAAGTTGGAAATTCCTGAGAGATTTAAACAAGAGCCCCTTGATCTAAAATCATTGTCCATTGGTTTGGAGTATATGACCCTTGAAAATGGAAAACTGGTAATCATCAATGCCAAACTTGTTCCCAAACAAAAAGAAGAACTACTAAAGGTGATAAACAAGTGGTCAAAAGCCTTTGCTTAGTCATACCCCAAGTTAACTAGAATTGATCCTAGGATATTCTAGCATAGGATTTACATGGACCCCTCCATGAAACCTGAAAAACAACCATAGAGGCTATTGAATCCGAAATTGAAACAAATAGTAAAAGAAAAGATAGAATAGCTTCTTAAGGATAGGTTCATATATCCCATCGCTAATAGTGAATGGGTTAGTCCTCTATTAATAATGCCTAAGAAGGAAGGAAAATGGAGGGTGTGTATAGATTTTAGGTTGCTAAACATGACAACATTCAAGGAACATTTCCCTTTGGCATTCATTGACCAAGTCTTAGACACTATAGCGGGGCATCGTTATTATAGTTTTCTAGATGGGTATAGTGGATATAATCAAATATGGATAGCACCATAAGATCAAGCAAAAAAATGTTCACCAATCCTTGGGGAACATTCACATATAAACAAATGTCATTTGGATTGTGCAATGCTCCTGCCATGTTCCAATGTTTATTTCTAAGCATATTCCAACAGTAGATCAGAAATGAAGTGGAAGTCTTTATGGATGACTTCTCCACATATGGAACAAGCTTTGATAAAGCCTTGGACTAATTAGAGCAAGTGTTAAAATAATGTGTAGAAACCAACTTAAGGCTCAATTGGTAGAAAAGCCATTTGATGGTCCAAGAGGACATTGTACTTGGGCATAAAATTTCACATTCAAGAATAGAGGTAGACTCGGATAAAGTTAGGGTCATCCAAGGAATTACCCAACAACCAAAAACTATTAAAGAAATTTGATCATTCCTTGGACACATTGGCTACTATAGGAGATTTATTGAGAAATTCTCCAAGATTGCCAAACCATTGGTAGAATTAATGAAAAAGGATGCACCATTCGAATGGACCAGGGAATGTGAACGAGCATTCCAAGATTTGAAACAAAGGCTTGTAAAAACTCCCATTATACAAGCCCTTGACTAGTCTAGACCATTCCATATAATGACTAACACATCTAATTATGCCTTAGGAGCCATACTAACATAGTTAGATGAACAAAAAGTCCTTATTATATCCACTGTGCAAGTAAGAGTATCACCGGTGCACAACTAAACTACACAACTACAGAAAAAGAATTAATGGCTGTAGTGTTTGCACTGGACAAGTTTAGGAACTGTGTTAGGCTATAGAGTGTACATTCATATAGATCATAGTGCAATTAGGTTCCTCATGAATAAGCCAATGGTTAGCCCTCGTATTATACGTTGGCTGGCAATCCTATAGGAGTTCGATCTAACGATGATAGATCAAAAGGGCACTGAGAACATAGTTGCAGATCACTTATCTTGATTGCACTGGGACAACAAAGAGGATGAATACGCCATATCTGATCATTTTCCTAATGAGGCCCTCTTTTCTGGTGTAGTGAATAATCAAACCTATGGGAACGAATTGGTATAGTAGCATTCTCACCTATCTCCCTTCCCAACAAACACCACAGGGGTTGGACTTTAGGAAGAAGCAAAAATTTCTTTACAAAACCAAGTACTTAATGGAGATCAAGGGAAAACTTTACAAAGTCTATTTTGATGGCTTGGTTTGATGGTGTGTGCCCAATGTGGACCAGCTAAGAGTTCTCTAGGACGCTCATGAGGGCCCTTGTAAGGGTCACTATGCGGGGAAACGAATGGCTATTAAGATCCTGCTTGCAGGATATTACTGGCCAACATTATTTTGGGAAGCCCATCATTTTGTCCAATATGTGAGCACTGTCAATGTGATGGAGGAATGACTACTAGAATGGAGGGTCTGCAACAATGGATTCAACCTTTGGAAGCCTTTGACATTTGGGGGATAGACTTTATGGGGCCCATTACACCAATGTCCAATGAAAAAGCTTATATCATTGTTGCTGTTGACTATCTAACAAAATGGGCTAAAGCAGCTATAGTAACAGATTGTACATCATCTACAGCTATACGATTTGTGCAACAACAAGTCATAAATAGGTTTGGGGTGCCATGTGCACTTATCTCAAATAATGGAATGCATTTCACGAGTGCAACCTTTCGAAAATTGATGTAATGCTTAGGGGTTGAACATAAATTGACTACACCTTATCACCTCCAAGCTAATGGCCAAGCTGAGGTCACTAATTGGGAGATTACTAGAATATTAACAAGGACAATTAGCAAATATAGGCAAGATTGGAGCACTAAACGGAACGATGCTCTCTGGGCATACCACTCCACTTGAAAACTCCCTACTAGCTACTCTTCCTATGAGTTAGTGTACAGGAAACTCCCAAAGCTTCCAATTCAAATCGAGCTTCATACACTATCCATGGCATGTGACCTCCACCTTGACCATGATCTAGCACAAAAACAAAGATTGGAAACTCTGAACATGCTAGATGAAAACTGATTGATTGCCTTGTCATTAAATGAGTTTCAAAAGGCACATAACAAACAACGTCATGACTTAAAAATTCAAAAGGTTAAGTGCCAACTAGGAGATAGGGTATTTTACTGGAACCCCACACATGTGTCCCAATGCACAAAATTTTCAACATTGTGGGAAGGACCTTACATCATTCACACAACCTTTCCCTCAAGAGCCATGACCATATACAAACCTAAGAGCCTCGATAAGAGATTAATGGTCAACGTACAACAAACCAAACCCTTCCATGAACTTAGAATAGCTAGTGTACATAATACCTTTGAGAGAGGACAACCTCACTCATTATTTTGGATCTCTCCCTTCCAATTCAGTCATGGGGGAGATGGCCACCTATGCTAATCATTTGAGGCCCTCAATTTCTTTTTAAGTTTTTTTTTTTACAAATTTCTTTAACTTTTCTTATTTTTTTTTACAACATTGTTTATACTTTTTTATTTCTTTATACTTTTCATTTCTTTGTGTGTTTGATTCGTCATGTAATAAGTGCTCCAAAGATGGTATGAACTGTATTCCATTGATTGCTAATGTTTGGTTTTTACCTTTAAGTTATTATGTTGATACTAAGGTATGGTTCTTTTAATATAACAGGTAATGAGTCCACTCATCCATGCATCCATAAATTTCTATGGTCTCTCTTGGCTTGGATCTGTACAGTCCCTTTCTCACTAATAAGAGCTATTAACTAATTGGTGATTGGGCATTTCTCAAACTAAGGAAGGACTCAAGGATTGAAAAGGGTGTGACTTCAAGAGGAATTGATACAGTTTTGTTGGCCATCCTCTTGGGTGCTTGGATGTTTTCTTGTTGAGTTTTCTTACCATTTTGACATTGCCACATTATCGAGAACTTGAGCAAATAAAAATAATAAATCTTTGCATGGTGTGGTTCTCACGCAAAAGAAAAAAAAACATTGAGAATTCAAAGCATACCCCTTAGATGAAATAATCATTTTAGCTACAAGTACTAGCTATGGAACTAAAATAAACATGTTTCCTCTAACTAAGCCCTTCTAGCTTCCTACTTTGTCCTTTTTCGTTTTGTCGGAATGGTGGTGGCTCTTTGGTGAAGGCATTCTTGTTACTTCAAGTGGATGGATGGGTCAAATATATTAATGTGAAGTCATTGAATGTGGTTTTTTTGAGGCTGAATTTGGAATGAGATCTACTAAGTCACATTAACCATTAACACACAAGGGACTGTACACCACCTTGTTCTTGAGATTTCATTCCATTCGCTTCTTTCCATCCTTCTTTCCCCACTTATAACCTCATTGCCAGTTGTATTAATAGTCCATATTTTGGTGGATGCATTGTTTTCTTTCTGGTACTCTTGTGGTTAAGACTTTAACTCTTATCTCCAAATGAAATTCTTAGAGCCTACAGACTCTTTCAATGTGGGATTTTCAGGGCGTTAAGGGCATGATCCTACTTTGGGGAGGACCCACTAGCATTCCTATTTGGTGTATCCATTAATTTTTTTCCCTTAAACATTTTCGTAATCACCATTTATTTTGTTCATCTCCATCTTTGACATCCATTTTATCGATGTTGTTGTTGTTTCTTTTTCTTCATCTTTCTTATTCCTTCTCTTTTTCCATTCTATCGCTACCAGAGGTTTGCTCTTAGTCATGGGGGTCCTGGTCCAATTTTTTCAATTTTCTCCTAACCCCTACACCTCGGGTAGTCACTAGTATTATATCTTCATATCTGTATCAGCGATAGCACAACTCAGCCAATGGGCCTTACACTGAAGCAAGGTATCAATTGCATTATGATTCATTTACCCTTGCTAATATAAGAATTGTGTTGTGTGTGCAGATGGTAATCATACAACAACGGATTGGATCTAGAGGGAACACTTGGAATGGATTGGTGTTGAAGTAGTTATGCAAGGAACAGGATTGATGGTGCACTTATGGATGGACAACGAAAGGGGCAATCTTGGCATTGGCAGCAATAGACTTTTTCTTTTCTCTCTCTCTTCTCTCTTCTCTCTCAGCTGTCGAATAAGGCTAGATGTCAAATGTGTATAGTGTTCACTCTTGTTGTCATGAACACTAAATTTTGGCATGTTTTGTAATGATGATCCGTTCACACATCACCCCATTCACCATTAGTGTCATTCAAGTCAATAATCCCATACTATCTCAATATTTTATAAGGAACTTGAGGATGAGTTTTCATCCAGTCATGGGGGTATGATGGGAAGTGGTATCGCATGGGCTGCGATATTGCGTACGCAATATCGCATTGGTCCCTACGATGTCATGTACGTGATATCGTAGCCCATCGTCAGTTCTATAAATAAGAGGTGGATTTTCCTTATTTTCTCATCTAGATCTAGACCCTTAGTGAAACTGTCGCAGTTTTACCATTCCAGAGATAGAATAATTTCCATGTGCCCGCAGTAGGAGTCTCAAAGTGAATGAGATATTTATTCAAGAAAATTGTACCTGAGCACACATTTGTGTGCAAAAATGAAGACAAACTTTCTAATAAACCTTACAGTGCATGGACTAAGCTAAATAGGACTTTAATTAATGTTAAATTCTTTCTTATATAGTTAATCTCTCTCATCCCTTAACTCCTGGTTAAGTGCATTCAGTACGACTACTTCAAGCACGTGTGCTACACTTGCTAACCCAGTAACGAATACTGTTTGGTAATCCCAGTAGCGTTGCACTAGTTTAGGGTGTGTACGGCAAGTGGAAATGGATATTGATGCTAGGATGATTAAAGCTTAGTTAGTTAAGGTTAGTTACTTAGTCTCTTCACCCTTTCCTATCTTAGCATAGGTGATAAAAAGATAAAATTTATAAAAATCATATACCTCATACTTATTTAACCATACAACCATGAAAATACAAGTAAGTCTGGGAAGACAACGATTGGTGTTCCATAAGGTGCGTAAGCACTTAGTCCTTGGAGTTTGACTGGATTACACGTGTAACACTTGTATTCGTATGGTTGAGTGTAGGGGTGCCTTGCCACTCATCAGCATCTTATATCATAAATCTAATTATAAAGCCATGCCATCAATTGCAAAGAATATTGAGAAATTGAATTGAAAGAAGTTTTTAAGTGGAAGCTTGAGAAGCTACTCAAATTAGGTTTCATCTATTCCATTGCAAATAGTGAGTGAGTGAGTCTACTTAATAGCATTTCAAAAAAGGTTGATAAATGAAGGATCTATATTGACTTTCGACTAGTGAATATGACTACTTTCAAGGATCACATTCCTTTGTCTTATGTTGACAAGTCTTAGATACCATTATATGTCCTAAGTATTATAATTTTTTAAATGGATATAGTGGTTATAATCAAATTTGAATTACTCTATAGGATTAAGATAAGATCATATTTACAGGTCCCTAGGAAACTTTTGCATACAAATAGATGTCATTTGGCGTTTGCAATGCCCCTGCTACTTGCTAGTGACTTATCTTAAGCATCTTCAAAAATAAATTACTAATGGAATGAAAGTATTTATGGACTACTTTGGCACATATGACTCAAATTTTAAATAATCCCTAAACCACCTTGAGTAGGCATTAAAGAGATATTTAAAAACTAACCTTAAGCTTAATTAGTAGAAGAGTCATCTAATGGTCTAAGAGGAAAATGTTCTTGGCCATCAAATTTCATAAAAAGGTATTAATTTGGATCCAAAAAAGATCAAGATTATAAAAGGCATAATCCAATGAGTAAATATTGTTAAGAATATCAAATCATTTCTTGGTCATACTCAATATTATAGAAGATTTATCAAAAATTTCTCCAAGATTACAAAATACTAATAAACCTAACCAAGAACAATGTGTCATTTATTTGGTTGGAAGATTATAAAAATAAATTTGAACTCATCAAATAGAAACTTACATAGAATCCTATTCTACAAGCATGAGATTGTCAAGGACTTTTTACATTATCACTGATGTGTTTAATTACATCTTAGAAGCAATACTTATGAAGCTAGATAATCAAAAACATCCATATTATATCCACTGTATAAGTAGATGTATTATAGGGCCACAACTTAACTATACCATTTTAGAGTAAGAACTTATGATAGTGATATATGCATTAAAGAAGTTTAGATGAAAGTAAGAACTTGTATATGTTCACATAGACCATAGCACTATTTGATTCCTAATAAATAAATTAATGGTCAATCCTTGTATTATATGGTGGCTAATAATCTTTTAAGAATTTGATCTCACAATGATTGATAGAAAATTCACCAAGAATGTAGTTATTGATCATTTATCTTAGTTTTGATACAACAAGGATATTAATAAATAACCACTTTCAATTCAATTTATACATGAATTACTATTTGCAAAAGTTGTAACAGTTTCAAATTCAACAAAGCCCTAGTTCTTTGATTATCTCACTTACCTAACAACATAAGAAATACCTACTACATGAGATAAACAAAATAAATGCTAATTTTTACATCAAGGTAAATAATTCATGAAAATTAAGGTTAACCTTTACAAACTATGTGCTTATGACTTAATTTGATGGTGTATATGAAAATCAATAAATCTTCAAGATACACATGAAGGATCATGTAGGGGTCCTTTATGGATTGAAAAAAATCCTAGATTAGGGGTGAATAGGGTAATAAAAACTAATATTATAAATATAAAAAATAAATTGAAATTAAATGCAAACTAAGTAATATAATGATCAAGAAAAAACTAGGAACTAGAATAGATCAATCATATAACACCTCACTAACCAGGCTTAGGATAGAAAAGTATTACTTAAAGAATTGACAAAATATACTTGAAAATATAAATTTCTACTTAATAAAAAGGATGGATTCCAAGAAAAATGTAAAAGGCAAAGTAGTAGAGATCCATAAAACATATGCATAGGAGCAAGAAATTTGCTAAGTAGAAAGATAAAACTGTTATTTAAAAAAGGTGAAAATAGTTCCATGGGTACAAAACCTAACCTATCCACTAGGAAAAATAGTACAAGTCCCTATAACCCAATCCAAAAATAATATTAACAAATACCAAAAACTTACAATGGAATAATATACAAAAAATATCATAAAAATTACATAACATCAAAATGCATCAAAAGGTATTAGGCTCTAATGTTAGCTAAAGTTATTGAATACCAATAATTGAGAAATAACCAATGCTACACAAATGAAGTTTAGGTCTAAGATATGAAAAATACAAATACAAAACCTCACAAAAGTTACATAGTACAAAGATCCTAGTTAACATTACAACTTAAAATAAAATAATAAATAACTAGAAATGTAATAGTAAAACTAATAATGATTTAAAAACTAAAATCTAATCATTATCTTGTCCAAATAATTCCTCCTTAACACAATAAACAAAGTCACTTGGAAGGCATAAAAACACAAAGGGAATTAATCCTAGAACTAAGTAAGATAAATAAGTTATAAGATAATCCCTTACGGGTTTGGTTGAAGGCATCAAGTAGCTAGATTGTCATGCACAAGGGGTATATGTACACAAGAGTTAACATGAAAATACAATTATGTAGAGATGATATCAAATAACCAAATCTTAATCAGATTATATACCAAAACCTAGATAACTAAAAAGAGACTCCACCACCACCAAGTAAACCCAAATAAGAATAAAACTAAACAAATCGTACTTATTGATCTAATTGACCACATATGTACTTAGCTTACTACCAACCTAATTGGCCACATAGTCACTACAAAGATAAATGACACTTACTAACATAACTAACCATGTAAGTATTAAACTCACTACCAACTTAACTCACCACATAGTCATTACAAAGATTATTAGATAGTATTTACCTACTACCAACCTAACTAGCCACCTACTCAGTATAATCTACCCAAATCACTTAGCAAAGCTAAAAGGTTTAAGACCAAGAATGTTGTTGCTAAAACAAAGGTTCTAAGATGTCAAACAAATGGCAAAAATTGAAATGTATAATCTAATGATTATCTTAACAATAAATAAAAATTTCAAAAAAAATTCTAAACTTATAGAGGTCATTCTAAGCTACTAAAATACTAAACTCATCATCAATTATTATTTTCACACTTTTAGGAGTTTTAGGAAGTCCGAAATGATATATTTTTCATCATTTTCACTCATTTCAATTACATGGAGATCAGGGATCAAATAATGTTATCATAATTCATTGTAACTTACACCACGACGGATGGTACAGGTATCCTTTAGATGTATGTCAACAAGTTGAAAAAGTTTTTCTTCTAAGCTGTCAACATTCAACATCTTTTCAAGGATAAAAAATACAAACTACTTCTGAAAACCCTAGTTATATAGCTAAAAAATTCTCATCTCATGGGAAAAATAAAAATAAATTCTAATTTTTAAAATATTTTTAAATAATTTTCTAGCATGGCCTAGTTCCTAGCACTAGTCTAATCAACACCTTTTAAGGGTAAGCTAAAAGCTATGTATAAGCCCAAACTAATAACAAAGTTCAAGGTTAAAACATAATGACAAAACTAACATGAGACCCTCTAAAACATAATGTAAAAAAATTTAAAACTAACAAAAAAATATAAAAATTATTAATATAGAAAAATACAAAGAATTCAAATAAAACATAGGATAACTAAGGTAGTACCCCATGTGCTAATGACCCATCTAGTGCATGATACCTACTAACTCAAAACTCCAACAAAAGGGATTAGTATGCATATGCTAAAAAACTTTAAAATACTAAAAATATTAAAATATCAAAAAATAATAAAATTAAAATAAAGAAAAAGGAAAAATAAAAAATTTAAATATATTTTAAAGTAATCTAATTAAAAAGGAAATAGCAAGCCACATACATCAAATGACATAAGCATGATTAGTGAAAGAGAAAAGGTTAATAAAGCATGAGACATAGGTTAGCAAACAAGAAATCAAGGGTTTAAATCATAAATATACCAAGGGTTAAGGAATATAAAGTCAAAGAAGTTCCAAATCAAGGCTTAACTATGAACATAAATCAAACAAAGATCTAAGCTACCAAATAATCAAAACAAGAATAAAAGAATAAAAACAATGAACATACTAGATTTTTATCATGGTTTGGCTTGGGCCTATGTTCACTTGTAAGGGTGTAATAGCCTTCTCTTCCCTTAGTTCTATTTTAATTTAAAATAAATCCTTCAATGCTAATTTCCAAATTGTTAATCTCCCTCATACAATCATTATAAGGGTGAGCTCTTATCCACAAATCAGTGAATTATGTAAGATATCAAATGGTATAGCTGAAATATCAAGATATCATAAACATCTACTTTGATGCATGTAAAAAAATTAAGAGGAATAGAAAAATGAGATAGTTAATGAGAAAGAAAGTACAATAAGGATCTAGGATGGATCATAAGAACCTCTTCATTTAATGGCTTTCCTAATAATGAATTCTTCTTGCATGTTAAGAGCTATTTTTCTTTCACAAAGACCAAGACTATCTTTTGTCCATAGAATCACATAATACCTATATATTTTATTTTTTTTCTTTTTTATTTTTTCTAATATAATCTTTGATCCATTGACCTATTCCTTTGATAGTCAATCTATTGGGTAGATTAGTCAACCTTTACATCATGCAATTAACCTTTCCATTGAAATATTGCAAAAAAAAAAAGTCTCAAGTTGCTAGACCTTGGATCACAATGTTAATCTTAAAATTATATATTTCTTAGTTTTTCATCTTCTAGTAGACAAACTATCTACTGAGTAATCGACCTTAGAACAATTGTTCCTCTTTTCTAATTCTTTGGTTGATTAGCCTATCTAAAGGGAAGTTGGTCTAACATGTATAATTTCAAAAACAATTATGATTTTTATAACAAGTGATTTACTAGATCATGGAGAGACAAACCTAAGAAGTGTATCATTATGAAAAAAAATTCTAAGAAACACCTTCATTAAATGTTTGACCATTAACAATTTCAAGAAGGCAAGTAACAAGATCATGAGGGATAATGATTGTCATTCCAAATCACTTATAAAATCATCAATATCCCCCTATTTGGATATGAAAAAACACTCAAAATTAACCTAAGAAAAAGCAACAAAAAATAAGTTTATAGAGATTATGAGTACCAAGTCATAAGCACCCCTACTCAAATTAGGCTACCCTTTAACTTGTGACTCCTGAAAAGAACAAAAACTACATGAAACTTTGAACATAAATAAATTATGCATATACATAACAAGGTAGCAAAAAATAGAATGTTTTTTAGTTCTATTATTCCCCTTTTTTCATTCTAACTTACATAAAATGCAAAGAAAAATATAATTGATAAAAAAATTCCTATTAAGCATGCTTAAAGATTTGTAATGTTTGGTTAACATAGTAGGCATAAGCATAAAATAGTAGGAGGAACAAAGTGAAATAAATATTTTTAGAAATAATATCAAAAAAATCATAAAAAATAATGCATATTATATTAACTAGAAAATTTTTAACTTGAGAAAAAGAAATACAAGTATCATCTTTCGGTGAAAATAAAAGTTATGTTTGTCAAAATGCCTTATCATAACAAACATAACATAAATATGGACCTTATCATAAATTGTCTATATTTCTTATGTATTTCATGTCCTCTATAGTATAAAGAGATTAAGATTAATGGCGATGCAAGTAACAAAAATGAAGATCAAGAATTGGATACCAAAGAAAAAGAAATTTTGAAGTTAATAGAGGATGTTAATGCACCTCTTCTTGTCTTGTGTTGACATCCATAAGTCATGTAGATTGTATATTCATGTAGGTCTATGTGGTTAGGATTTTTTTTTTAATGAACTTTGTAAAAGATTATGCACCCATGTTCTTTAATTAGTGGATTGGTATGAGCACAAGGGTCACCTATCCTCACCTAATCCAAGCCTAACTTGAGTCATCTACCCTAACTATGGTTGAGTTAACCATCCTCCAAGCGGTATATAGGGAGGTTTATGTGTGGCTATGTAGTTTGTAATAAACGAGGAAGATGTCCAAGATGGAATTTTCTTGAGTTGCAAGCTTAGAGAGGAGAGAACCTCCCAACATGTGGATGATGCTTGATGAATCGTGGTTTGAGAGGCCTCGATATTAGATCCTCAATATCAGGTACATGATATCACAACATGGATAACAATATAGAATACATGATATTGTGATTCCTATGTAGGCATATAAATACAACATTCGAGTGCATAGGAAAAGAGGTTGGTTGGTAAGTCTTAGAGTAGAGTCTTTTTGTCAGTTTTCAATTAGTTTTAGTTCTTTCCCCAGTGCATGCCAGCAATGTGATGATTGTAATTGTATGAAACCTTTGTTAAAGTGTGATGTACTTGGACATGCACATGATCGGTAATAAAGATCGAGAACCCTTGCTAGCCACTAAGAGCCCAATGCATATATAAGAGGCTATTCAAATATCCTGTAGGAATTGCAAGGNTTGTCATTTACACTTCCTATTGATTAATGTAGAATGAGTGCAACTTAATCACAAACATTTAAGTATAACTACTTGGTAACCCAGTAGTGTATCTAGGAATGATCAAGTAATGTATGCTTGATAATCTCAGAAGTAGTACACGAGGTTCAAGATGCACACAGATGATTAAGGATGGATGCTCATCGCACTTAGGCTAGTTTAGATTTCACTTTTTATTACCTATTAGCTTAAGTCAAGATTATTTTCCATCATCTCTAGGAGTAGCATTAGTTTAGGATCCTATCATTCACCTCACTCTAGACTAAACCATACGTGACAATACAAATACTAGTCCAAGTGGCAAGACAATGAACTGCGATCAATGTGTAACTATCTAGATACCACAACTAGTTCATCTACGAAGTTCAACTGGATTATGCGTACATGCTCATATTCGTATGATTGAGTGTAGGGGTACCTAGTCACTCATCATTGGCATCGTTATTGAGGACAACGCTAGTTATTTAGGTTAGCTACATCATCCAAGATCGCTGCGATGAAGCCTTGATAATATATCTTTTAGAAATAAACTAATTGCAAATAGGTCACACATAATTCACAACAATGTCTCTCTCAAAAGACTATGATAATGCGACAACTAGTGAGGCAATTCATTGGAGAACCAAAAAAATATATGATGATGAAGATGAAGTTTGGAGTACTCAATCTTATGCAGGGGTCTCCTATGTTCATGAACACCCCAATGATACTCAAGGACTCTTATCATCCAACTCTAACACCTCTAGTAAGGATGGGACATCCCATAGAACAAGGGGGCTCGTAAGGCCTAGGACCTTCTCAATGGTTAAGAAGAATTTATCTAGGGATGATTGGGAGACTTACAAAAGTCATGATGAGTCTTCCAATTCTTTCTCTTCCTCTACTCCTTCAACATCAGGTCATGACACAGATGACCCTCTTTTAAGGGGTTGGCATAGAAATAAAAATCGAGTCCACGGGCAAAGTTAGGAACACCAACATGAATGAAGACAACATTGTTCCAACTTAAAAATTCATAACCTACCTAGTGATGATGAACCCTTGCTAGCCACTAAGAGCCCAATGCATATATAAGAGGCTATTCAAATATCCTGTAGGAATTGCAAGAAAAGCCATCTACCCAGGCTTGATCTAAATAACTTTTCCAGGTTTTTAGGAGGCTATGATTTAGATCCACAACATCATTTACAAGCCTTCCATGATGCCTATGCATGGAACAATATTGATAATAGGTGGAAAAAACTTAAGCTCTTCCCTATGACACTTGTTGGCCAAGAAAAAGTATGGTATAGGTCCTTAAAGCCAAAATCAATTCACAATTGGCCAACAATGGTAAAACTCTTCACTGAAAGATATCAAACCTATGCAAGAGTGTCAGCCTTGAGGAGAAAAATCCAAGAATGAAAATAAGGGCAATATGAACCCTTGGACATGGCCTTAGAAAGATACTATTCGTTGTTAAATAATTTCCTAAACCATGGGTTCTTCGAGGAAAGGCTAATGTATCACATCATGGATAGGTTTCGTAATGAAACAAGGGAGATCCTAGGGATGTATGCCCTAGGTCAACTATATGAGCTACAAACCCATCAATTCCAAGAGCTTATTAATTAGGTAGCAAAAGAAGAAAGAGAAATAGCTAAATGGAAGAATTTTGAAAGCCCTCAACAAGACCAAAATCTCAAACTAGCAAAGGTCCATGATAAGGAAGAGGAGAAATCAACTCACCTTAAGAAGGTAAAATCATCTTTGCCAATACTACAATCACTAGATAAAATTGAGGCAAAGATCAATAAGATGATAGAATGGGTATATGAAAAATGTAGAGAATATGCCAACATTATTTAGCAGGGAACCATGCCAAACTAAGAAATAGGATAGGACAACATGTGATAATCAGAAAGAAGGGTTGAAGAAAAGAAGGATAAGAGCTCAACTAAAAATCACCCATATCAATGTGACATTTGTCTATACAATCATCCCAAAGGATAATTCTTAATCTTGTGAAATTTACATGAGCATTGGGAAGGAATGTTACATCCAGATTTCATATAGAAATACTGGGTTCAACCACAGTGGCAAAATCCCCAGTCATGGGGGAGGCCACTATCAAACTGGTCACACCCTTCATACCATCTGAACCCAAGCACTTATTATGTTCAACATCCTATTTTTCCAACTATGTAAACATCCTCTATTTCACTACATCGTTATCATTCTCCTGAGTACTATCAACCCATGTCCTCTCCAACAAGATCACCACCTCATGTTCCTTGCACTTCTCCTTGCCCTTAATATTCTCATCATTCACCTCCTTCTACATCACCACCAATTGTGCCAAAAGGTCTTGCACCATGGCAAAATGTTACTTGTGCTGCTACTATAAATAGTAGTGGAGGTCCTCCACAACATTGAAAGCATCATTTCTTCAGGCATGATCATAGAAAGAGACAACATGGTTTTGAATCCACTGCATCCACCAACTCAGCACAAGTCCAACACTATGATGCACCTTCCTCTTCAAACTCAAAACCTCCTATTACCTTATCAAGGCCACCAATCAAAACTCCAAAAACCATGCAACCTAATGAATATAACTATGTAGGGAGACATATTGATCCTTACATACCATCTTACGATCACAAGTGTCATTATGGTTCAACTCCTTATCACATGACCACATCTTATAATTTGCCCCACTATGCCAACTTTAATCAAGTGTGTGAACTCCAAGTTGGGTACATTATAGCCACCACATCAAAAGACACCAAGTGGTTTGGATATAACCAGACTCCAATATTTCCCACATGCATGGATCTGCATTTTTCATTTATTAATTCTAGCCATGCTCAAAAGTTTAGTTATGGGGGATATCCTCCATTCTAACAAGTAGAATTAGTAAATGTTTTTTTTTCTTTGATTTTACAATTTTTTTTCTAGTTTTTCATTTCCAATTTTTTGTTTTATATTTTTTAGGGTAATCTCATTGGTGAATAAAATACTCATGTGACTTGTTGATTGAGGTGTTGTTCTATGCTATCAAGTCTCAGGTGACTAATTATTTGAACAGTGAGCCCACAACATCCACCCATCCATTCTATTAATAAGAGGTTCTACTCTAGGTACAATGATGTTCTTGTCATCATTAAAACATATTGTAATTTTGTGCTCATTATGCCCAGACCAAAAAATGATGGACTAAGAGGGAATGGCCAGGGTGTGACATCAAGGGAACTTGTGGATTCCTTTGGTGACATATATAGCTGCTATCATGTAGCCTGGTTGTACTAAAATCCTTGTAGATCTAATGAAAAATGAAAGTAAGAGTAATAAAGGCACTCAATAAAGAACCTCAGTGCTATTCTAAGGGCTCCACTGGAAAGACATGCATCCATGCTTGAAGGTTGGTGGCTTCTCTGATTCATTATTGAAAAGGACAAAGTGCTAAAGCGGCTAGAAGAAGAAAAGAAAAGAAAACCAGCAAAGAAAATATTAAAGAAGAACATGCCATAGAAAAACATAAAACACTCATCCCTTGGACAAAATGCCAAGTGATCGTATTCCTTGCTATCATGGTGCTCTTATGGTTGTCCATCATTAGATGAAATAATGCGATATCACTAATCAGAGGCATGGACTTAGTCTTGATCTTGGAGCAATGGGCTAATAACACATTAATCACACCCTTCATTCAGGATTCATTGTGCCTAGGGTTAGTTACCTCATGTCTCAATCTCTAAAATCCCTTCTATGATTCGTCTCATCTCGCTGTTCATGTATTTTTGACTTGTGTCTTGTGTAGCATAGAATTCATACCTCATCACAGTGTTATCTACATGTGTGTGCTTTATGGAATTGGTGTGGATTACATTTAACCCTTTTAGTACCTATGAACATTTTCAAGTGTGGTTACATAAGGGCATGATATGTAGGAACCTTCTTTGGGGAGGACCCACTTGCGTAACTTTTGTAATTTGCACTCATTGCACATCATCATTACATCATTTTATACCCTCCAAGTACTACATTGCTAAAGTTATCCTTTCCTTTATCATCATTTTAATTCAAACGTTCCTATGCACCACTACATATCCTTTTTCCTCACCCTATTCATGAACTTCATTGTAAAATTCCACTTCATTACACTTATGGTGCCTTTTGGTCTTTTCAATGTTACCCTAGATGTTTTGAATTAACCTTAAATCCTTCATTTTTCACCTTGGAAATTCAAAAATTTATTAATTTTCCTAAGTACCTTGTTTCAGAAGGGATGTGATATTAGGTACCTGGTATCGAGTCTATCGCAATATTAGGTCCATGCTAGCGGGTACGCGATATTGCATCTATGAAAACTATATATATGGATCCCCCATGCACATCAATGTCATTTTCACTATTCATGCAAGGGGAGTTGTTGAAATTTTCTTCCACAAATTTTCTAACTTGCACACCTATCATTCAAACATCAATAACTTTCTCATTAATTCTTTGATTCTCGTTCCAATTGAACTTGCTTAAACCCTGAGTGTTTAACTTAGTCATGGGGGAAAGGTATGTTTCAAGTCACACGTAGTTTTTTTGAAATTTTTTGTTGCCTAAAGGATATTATCAAGGGTAAGTGACCTTTAAAAAATGCTAAAAACATTTGCCAAATTAATTTTATTTCTTCACCCAAACCATGAAAATTATTTTTTGGAGTCACCTAATCAAATTGGGCCCAATATCAAAACTTTTAGGGGAATTTTCATGAAAATTTCTAACTTTGAATCACACTAGGCAAGGAATGAATTGATTAAGGGCAAGTAGTAAGGTATTAATCTAATTTTGTAAATAGCCTTACTAATAATCGGTCTCGTGTGATTGTAAATGGCCCCTAAAAGAGGATAACAAAGATGTTTATCTTAGGGTTCATCCAAATGGCCAAGGAGAGGTAGAGGCCAAGTGCCTCTCAAAGAACATGTAGAGTAGAAGGCATAATCATTCAGCATTCATTAGGAACATCCTATTACTATACAATTGGGGCATGCTGAAGGTGGAGACAGCAAGGCACCTAAATAAGGAAAACATCTCATGTTATCTCTGGAATGTGTTTAGGTAATTTGTGAAAGGTCCACATCAGCAACTATGATTGTGGAACTCAATTTTAGAACTTTCACTAAATTTTCCACTAAGGCAGTTAGAGACTAACTTAAAGGATCTCTATTATGGCTTTTTCTCTTTGAGAGTGGTGATTGGTACCTAGGGGAGATGTACCAATTTTGGCACAATAAGGAAGAAGGCACCACCATTGATATTGGTGGGATTTCTATTGATTTCTCTACCAGGGCCATTTTTAAAGTGTTGAATCTTTTGAATACAGGGCCCAAGGTTGCTTACCTATCCACTCACTCTAATGTAGATGCATGCAAGATATGGTTAAAAAGGATGTACAAAAAGAAGGATAAAGCATATGGAGAGCTCACACTTGAAGAGAGGATCTACTTCAAAATTGGTACATATCACATTTTTCCAACAACAGGATTGAACAGGATTTCCACCTATGTGGCTAGAGGAAGTGCCATTTTTATTGGCAAGATTGATGCCAACCTACCCCATCTATATCTTACAAAAATATTAAGATAGTTTGAAGAATGTAAGACAGGGAATTTTGCATTGCCTTTTCCCTACCTAATTATGAAGCCATGCCAATGTGCTGGAATTCTGGGGTACCCCAATGAAATCCCCAGAAAGGCTCAAAATGCCTCATTTGTTGAATTACTAAAGCCACCAGCCCCAAGGAAAAATGCTGGTGAGACACTAGAGCCTTAGCAAGAATAGATAGTGGGGCCCAATACACCTAAAACTGTAAGGCCTAACCAACTTCCAGACATAAAGCCCAATCAAAAATAGGAAGTGGGGCCTAGCACACAACCTACAGGCTAGCAAGACCAACCACCATTGCCATCGCAAGACTATCGACCATTGATGAGCCATCTTAGGGCCATCATTGAATCAGTTAGTTGGGGAAGCCATGATGAAGAAAATCTCTTTATGATCATTGATGATGTTGTACAACCCATAGTCTCAATTGATCATGCATGGGGCAAGGTGTCCATCCAAACAGGACGAGGGGAATCACACTGGTCACAAAAAATCTCTGGAAATGCTACATCTTTTTAGGTGCAATTAAAAATTGGTGAAGGTGCCATAGTAGTGGTCATGCAACACTAGGATGCAATGGGATTAGTAGAAGTGGTTATAGACCACATCAAAGAATCATTTAATGTCCCTATTATGCCATTAGTAGACTTTACAGGAGCACGCAATGACTGTTGTGAAACATAAGGATGTTCTAGATTGGTTACTGTAGACAAGACAAGTGATGACATCCTTGTTTAAGATTCCTCAAGATGTTACATCAACAAAATCAAACCTCATCTCTACAAAAGGGAAGCTGGTCATGGCAGAGGTTAGGGTAGAGCATGTACTGGAGGAGTTAAAAAGACTCTAAGAAAAGCTCGTCACCCTACAAACTAGCGAGAATCCTTTAGGATAGAGTAGCTAATTAAATTTTTGGAAGAGAATAAAAATGTGGTAGAGAAAAAAGAAAAGGATAATTGGGATGCTTCCAAGGCACAAGCTCAAATGTATGCACATGCCAAAGCACTCAAGACCTCACAAGAAGAAAATAAACACCTTGCCACTAAAAATCTCTAGTTAACCATAGTAGAGAAACAAAAGAATGTTGTCAAGGAAAATTTTCAGAAATTGTGAGAATAATTAATAAGGGTCAACCAGGATATGAATCACTTGGAACAGAACCCTCTCAATGGAGGAGGTACGCACAATCCACTAGAAGATAGAGATTGAAATAAGCACATGGCAAAATTGGGCCAAGTGACATGAGAAGCTCAAGGAGCATTTTAGAGATTAGGTGGGGATGTACAAATAGGTAATTGAAAAAGAAATCCATATGGCCAAAGTGCATATTAACACTCTTAATGCTCAGAAAGCTGATCGGCAAGCCATATTGGATACTTATGTCTTCATCTACCATGTAGAACTGAAAAGTGAGGACCTGTAGATACAAGATCTCATAGAGTACATAGATTTGATAAACCTGCAGTATGCCAACTTAGCCATGTTGATAGTAGAATGCTCAAGAATATAATTGGAGAAGTATGTAGTAATCACTTACGCTAAATGTGAAATAGAATTTGCTAAACACAAGAAGACATTGTAGAGATTAGAAGTAGCAAATTCTGAATTAGAGGTGGTCAAGACTAGCTACGAAGGACAGAAGGATGTTGCGGAAAATTTGGCTCAACAACTCATAGACTACCAAGAATGCAAGGACAAAGATAGAGCCTATGAAGAGGAACAATGGTTGTTTGTGGCTTGATATGCNATAGAGCCTATGAAGAGGAACAATGGTTGTTTGTGGCTTGATATGCGAAGGCCAATCAGATGTTCCCGCAACTATCGTGCCCATGGGAGGTGCCAACTCCATCAAAATTTGGAGCATCAGCATGGATGGCATAGGATCCTTGGACTGAAGAAGAAAAGCTTTAGGTGATCCTTTAGAGACATCCATTTCCAAAGCCCAGAGCACAAGATAAGGGAAAGAGGCCCATGGAGGAGCCACCACTACTAAGAACCACATGAGTTCCAAAAAATTTTTCCCTTTGTAATTCTGTGTCTATGTCCCAATTTTATTTTGTTCAATCCCACACTATAGCATTAGTAATTCCTAGTTAGTCAATAATCTCATGCCTATCCACTATGTAATCAATTGAACTCATTCTCATTTTGTCTGACTCAAGGATGAGTTGTTATTCAGTCATGGGGATATGATGAATCATGGTTTGCTAGGCCCCGATATCAAATCCTCAATATCGGGTATGCGATATTGCAGCTTGGATAGCGATATTGAATACATGATATCATGATTCCTATGTAAGCCTATAAATACAACATTTGGGTGCATAGGAAAAGAGGTTGGTTGGTAAGTCTTAGGGTAGAGTCTTTTTGTCAGTTTTCAGTTAGTTTCAGTTCTTTCACTAGTGCATGCCCACAGTGTGATGATTGTAATTGTATGAAACCTTTGTTCGAGTGTGACGTACTTGGACATGCACACAATTGGTAATAAAGATTGAGATTACTCCATCATTGTAGCATTCACTTAAATCTTAATTACTTTAATTGTTAATTATTTATTGTTGTCTTTTTAGTTCATATTTCCTTTATTGTCATTTACACTTCCTATTCATTAAAGCGGAATGAGTACAACTTAATCATGAACATTTAAGTATAACTACTTGGTAACCCAGTAGTGTATCTAGGAGTGCTCAAGTAATGTGCACTTGGTAATCCTAGAAGTAGTACATGAGGTCCAAGATGCGCATGGATGATAAGGACGGATGCTTATCACACTTAGGCTAGTTTAGATTTCACTTTTTATTGCCTATTAGCTTAAGTCAAGATTATTTTCAATCATCTCTAGGAGTAGCATTAGTTTAGAATCCTATCACTCACCTCACTCTAGACTAAACCATACATGATAAAGCAAATACTAGTCCATGTGGGAAGACAGTGAACTATGATCAACGTGTAACTATCTAGATACCACAACTAGTCTGTTTGCGAAGTTCAACCGGATCATGTGTACATGCTTGTATTCGTATGGTTGAGTGTAGGGGTACCTAGCCACTCATCAATGTTCTTAAGCATCTCCACCTCCAAGCCTCCATTTTGTTGTTTTATTCCAACTATGTTTACCATTATGTTGCAACTCTAAACATATTAAGAGATTGTGAGGAACTCCTCCATTATATCAAGTAGAGTCAAGAGTTCTCATTATCACCTCCTCAAAATACAATATAAGGAATCCTCCATCAATATTTAGAGTAGAGTCAAGAGTGCCTCTTAAGCATCTCCTCATTAGGAAATTTTTTTTTCATCTACTTTGTTATTATTGTATCTCTCTCAAGTTTTTTTTTTGTATGTTACTGTCTATAGTTGAATATTATGTTTTGAATATCTCTTTCTTCTTATTCAATATGGAAGTCTCATCAATATTAGCATATCATATATTCTATCTATCTTAGCTTATTTCAATATCTTAAAGCATATTGTCTATTTCAAATTTTATTTTACATTATTATATCAGTTAAATCCTATTTTCAAGTATTTCATTCTATTTCATCTATGCATCAACTTTTTTTCAATGTGCCTTGCATTTTTCCCTAGTTAAATAAGCATTTTTGTATTTTGGCCTTGCAGGTGAGACGTCCCAACTATAAGTGAGACATTCCAACTACATATTAGATGTCTCAACCAATACATCTACTATAAGACATCTCCTCCAAGATGTCTACCATGATATCCTTTGCACTCAAGATAGACATCTCTTATTTCTTAGAGATGTCACACATGGATTTTAATGAACATTAAATTGAATGATAAATTGGAGGGAAGATGAAGAAATAGGGGAAAAAGATATAAATACACTTATTGGGCCTTCAATTTGATCAAGAAAGTCAAGAGAGAGAAAGAGAGTCTAGAGAGAGAAGAAAAAGTGTATAGGAAGTTGAGAGAAGAGTAGAGAAAGATAGAATCTTGGAAAGGTGCCTTGATCATCATCCATGTGAGTGTGAACTTTTTTTGATTGAATGTGTGATAGTTGGATTCAATCTCTTGTCTATCCTTGGGAATTGTGTTTCCTTTCATATGTAAATTCTCAATTTGAGCAAGAATAAAGCTTTCATTTTCCTTTTCTTGTTCAAATTTTTTATTTTGTGTCTTTGAGATAGCTTGGATTGTGGAATCCATGGGAGATTCTTATTAGATTAGTATCATATTATCTTGGAATTGAAGAAAATTGCATTCAAGTAGATAATTCGCATCTCAATTACAAAGATTCACTTCAAATTCTCAACCTTGGATCAATTCTCTCTTGCTACTTATTCTAATCATCCTAGGGTTTGAAAATTCTCCTTTGATTCCTAAGTTTACCATATCTTTCATGAATTGGAACATAATTGTGAAATTAGACATCCATTGGCTTGTAATATCTAGAATTTGAAGACCTTATGCTCATTTCTCTTAAGATCTGAGAATTTCATATTTCATTCCTTAAGAAATGTTGAAATTTTCACCCACCCTTGTAGAATCAATTTCCATTATGCCTCCAAAGAATAATACAATTCAATTTCTTTCAAGAGATATGGATGACATGAGAAATGCTCTCAAGCTCATTGTTGATAAAATTGAAAAGCTTGGAGAGAACAAAGATGATGCTACTTCATCAAAAGCATCCAAGAAAGGGTACAATTCATGTAATTCTTCACCTTAATGCCAACTCTTGAAGATGATATTCCTTTTGAAGATGACTACTTTGGAGAAGGTGAATCTTAAGATGATGTTTTTATTCATGCTCCTATTGCTAAAAATAAGTCTCAAGGCTTTAATTTTCCTAGGAAATGGAAAAAGAAACTTTCTTCTAAGCCTCAAAGAAAGCAAGGTGAAGGGATTGAAGTCACTCTTGCAAAATCATTCAAACATGCTTCAAGAATGCCTCATGTTGAAGTAAAATCCTTCAATGGAATGGAAGGAATTGAATCTTTCTTTTCTTGGCTAAATATGATTAACAAGTAATTTGAACTTGAAGATGTGGAAAATCATCAAAAGGTTTCTTTTGCTAAAACCAAATTAAAAGGCATACCACTTGTATGATGGGAGAAGGAAAGTCATTCTTACAAGGTGAACAATGGTACTCCTATCAAGGATTAGTCTTTAATATAGTTCATGCTCAAGAAAAAATTTGAGATGAATCATCATAGACAAGAGGCCATCCAAAAATTGAAGTGCCTAAGGCAAGGTGATAAGAGTGTGAAGGAGTACTACATGGATTTTTGTATGGCTTTCCAGCTTGCAAAAGCCCATTGGGATGACTATAAACAAGAATCTTACTTTCAAGGAGGACTTAAAAGGAAGTATCAACAAGAGCAAACCTTCCATGATCCCCAAACATTGGATGAGGCTTTTGAATTAGCTCTTAAGGCTAAAAAGAGACTTCAAGGCTATACTAGAGGTATTAAATCTTCTAAGGACAAGAACTCCAAAGCATTTTAATGTGAGAAAGAAGCCAAAGAGAATGGAAATACCAAGGAAGACACAAATGAGAAGCAAGAGAAGTCCAAGGAGGGTTAAGATTCCAAGAAGACTATTCCAAGTATAGAAAGTGTCAAGGAAATGATTATTCCTGCAACGTTCAATGCTTCAATTGTAGTGAACAAGAAGACAAACAATGGGAGTGTGATAAGCCAAAGGTTTCCAAGAGAAAGAAACTCCAAATCTTAGAAAAGGAAAAATCCTTTAATGAAGGTAGACCTCTTGTGATTGAAGATGCAATAGAAATAAATTCTTGCATTTTTATGGAAAATGTAAATATTAATTAAGGAAATGAGGAAGAAGAAAGATCTAATGAAGTAGAGATCAATGAGAAAATGAGTTCTCAAGTATCTTTTATTGAGTAAAGGAGTGCTTAATACTCCAAGATTTCAAGGAAGGAAATGAAGAACTTTATCAAAGGGACCAAGAGATCTTCAAGGTTGAAGATGGTATATGCAGCTAATCAAGAAGCATTCCTACCTCATGAGTCATGGGAGGTGAAGGACCCAAACAAAAGGAGTGGTACGGATCAAGGGAATTATTCAAGAAGAGTCAAGAGAATCACTAGAAGGTATGATTATCATTAGTTTCTACAATTATTCTATACCTTATAGGAAGGGAAGGAGATTCTAAACAAAGTTAAGGCTATCTCATGGGAGATAGGAGAGTCTTCTAGCCAAGGTATGTAGAAGAATGATTGCTTTGATGGTGGTTTTGATGAAAATGATGTTAAAGACATGGAGGAGAATTTATATTTTGAGCTAATACCTCCAAAATGGGATGAATAGCTTATTGATGATTCCTTTGAAAAGGAAAAGCCATTGGAATTGGGAAGTCCTATTTGGGATCTTGAACCTTCAAGCTTTGAAGAAATTGAATAGCCACATGTTAATGATTAAGTTGAACCAAAATTGAATGGAAGAAGCAATGAAGAGGTAAGTAAGTGTGACCTTTACCTTGTTGATGGTAGTAATGTCTCTCATGTTGAAGTTAGTGTGATGGATGCTAGTTTTTCACTTCAACTTGGTAGTGGTTTATTCAATGGTAATGATGTGCCTCATGATTATTGTAGTGATTATGAAAAGTTGTGAGTCCTAGTTTTTTTTATATACGATAATGTGATTTTTGATGCCATTGTTAGTGATAGCAAAGCTAATAATGATAATGAATTTCATTTTGTATGGGATAATGATGGCTATGGTGATAGTCATAGTAGAAAGGCCATTATTGATGTTGGTGAAGACATTGATAATGATATTATTTTCTAGAAATTGGAGATGTTTTCTATGTATTATGAAAAGAATAAATTTGTAAAGGTTTTGATAACCTTGATTGTCTTGGCTATCAAATGGATGAGCAGTGATGAGACACGATTCGCATGAGCCACGATATCGCATCGTCCCCTACAATGTTGCGTACGCGATATCGCGGTCCGCTGCCATATCTATAAATAAGAGGTGACTCTTCCTTGTTTCACCATCTTGAGTTAGAAGTAGGGAAACTCTAGCAGATTGATCACTCCAGAGATAGAATATTTTCCATGTGCCCGTAATAGGAGTCCCAAAGTGAACGGATCTTTATTCGAGTAGACATTGTACCTGGACACAAGTTTGTGTATGGCAATAAAGATGAGCTTTTCGAATAAACCTTGCAATGCATGGAATAGGATTTTATTTTTTTTCTCTCACCCTCAAACTCCTAGAATGTAGAATGAGTACGACTTGATTACGAGCATCTAAGGATGTGTACGGATACTCAAGGAATCGGCTGCTCATCGCATGTGGTATGAGTACGACTTGATTACGAGCATCTAGTGTGACTACTTGGTAATCTAGTGGCGTATCTAGGATCTACACTTGGTAATCCCAGTTGATGAGTGGCGAGGTACCCCTACACTCAACCATACGAAACAAGCATAGCACGCATGATCCGGTCAAACTCCATAGACTAAATGCCTAAACGCCCCATGGAACACTTGGGGTTAATCATTCGTTGTCTTCCCAGACTTACTTGTTGTTGTCACAATGTATGGTTAAGTAAGTCCGAGGTATATGATTTTTTTGGTCTTTTATGGTTTTATGTCTTCCATGCTAAGAGTAAAGGGTTGAGAAACTAACTAACTCTAACTAATGTCCTAAGTCTAAATTAACTAGCGTCAGCATCC
>MNCI01034319.1:116406-155597 GCA_015680685.1 Gnetum montanum | reverse complement strand
TCTGTAATAGTTTTCCCTCCTTTGCTCTCTTAGCCACATAATGGCGATAGTAGGTAGCAAGGATAGATTTCTCTCTCTCTCTTGCTGTGGTGTTGCAACAGCACCTCCTTACGATAGTCTTTCTTTCTCTCTCTCTCCCTTTTCAGGCAGTGGTCATAATCTTCCTACCCTACAATGAACACCATCGGCAATGATGAACCAGCAACACCTTCCCATGGCAATCTCTCTTTCTCTCTCTCCCTCTTCAGGCAACAATCATAGTCTTCCTGCTTGGTAGTGGACACCATCAACAACGATGGACCAACAACATCACCAAGACCAAGGAAAATTTATTTCTTTTAGTTAATTATTGTATTTGAGACAATCATTTAATTTAAATTCTAGATTTCCCTTTTTTTAGTTTACTATTTTCAAAAGACCACATAGTCCTCTCCAGCTAAGACTATTCCCAAGTTTTCGTACCCATATGATAGGTGCCCTTTGCAATAGTTTCCTAAACCGAGTTTTTTTCCTAGTGTTCATGCATCCAAATTTTATGCATCAACACTCCCAAAGAAGAGATACAAGTAATGAGTAGTTGGTGTTCTTCAGGAGTGTAGGGTACTTTTTTGTGATAGCTTTTCAGTGGCAATAGATCCTAGCTGTGATTTTGATTTTGATGTTGGAATATTTTGGCCATGGATCAAGCTTTGTCAAAACCCTAGAGGAGGGGGACGTAGGAACTTATAGTGAACGAGTGAATCAGTAAAGCAGTCCCACCTAGAACCTTGAAAGTTCTTTCAAAAATGCAAGCATGAATACTTGGACAATAGCACCACAAGAAGAAGACTTTGGAAAATGTAGTGAAAACATACATACATGGTTAGGTTGTTATTTTCTCTTGTGTTGACCTTCAGAATGACCCTGGGTTTCAAACTCTAGAATGTCCATGAGTAGGTGTGCCCTATTCTAGAAAAAGGCATGCATTTCCCTTCCTAACTAAACCACTTGGTCACCTAAATCCATCAATTTTTGCTTATTTTTCTCTCTCCAAGAATAACCTACATTGCCCATGGACAAGCTATTCCTCCTCCTGCTATTCTTGGATAATAGCTTGGTTGATGAGCCTGATGTCTTCATACAAGATGCATGCCTGGTGCTAGACATTGAACATTGCAAACCTTGTGAGTGCAGTGATCATTATTATTATGAATTAGATTTTATCTTAGTGATAATATTTTTTATTTGAAAGCTCTAATTTATAGATTTGATTTTGGTGGATAATGTTGAGTTATAGAGTATTAATTAGACTATATATTTTAGAGTGTACTTACATTAGAATTGTTTTAGGGTTTTAACACCTCCTAAGATCCCATGCAAAGTTTGGCCTTGCCTTGTCAAGGCTTCATTGTTTAAATGTACAATTAGATCACAAATAATGATATTAATTGTATTGAATATGAGATGATTTGGTTGTAATTTTTCCCAAGAATAAGAAATACGGATTGTTATCAATTAAGGGGTGTTAGCTTAGTTGTAAGACTTTTACTTTTGAAACTCTAAGTTATAGATTTGATTCAACAAAATTTCAAGGAAGTTATATATTGAGGTGAAATCTAAGTTTCTTTGTTGGTGTCTTCTCCTTTATGTATAACTTCTGATGGCATCCTCGTGGAACCCTCAAATAATTTATTTTTATGTTTTTATAGTCATCATGACTCATGGATAGCTCATGGTTGATCACCATGACTCATGTTATAATATCATGACTTGTGGTATAATTAGAAATCCTCACTATGTCTATGGCCAAGTTGTGATCCACTCATGGTCACTCAGAATTCAAAATTTTTCAAAATTAATGTAGGATTTTAACACATCATCCTCATCCTATTTAATCCCACTCAACACTTCACCAATACCTCTTCTTTGATCCTTGATAACTGTTTAAGCCACCTCATAATGATGAGGAATTACCATGTATTCTAATTAAGGTTTTGTCAAAGTGATGGGGGTGGTATTAGAATCCATAATAATTTGACTATAGGTACACCCCAAGACAAATAGCCAACATGATACATTAGAAGAATTAACATTGGATAGAGGGGATGCAGGCCACTACCTTATCATTTGAATCACTAGCCTTATAAGAAGTTGTCATCATAGCCCGCAAAACCTTTACAAAAAAACTAACTATAAAAGAAATTATATTAAAAATGTTGATAATTATGATGATTTAGCATGTATTAATTAAGAGATAGATTTTCTTAGCATCTTTTACTTTGTGTAACCTTTTGAAAATCATCTAAATCAATAAGAGGTTTTTGTGGGATCTTAGGATTATATGTTTCTCCTTATCTATTAGGAGAATTTTGGAATTGAAGTACATAGAACCTTCCTTTGATGTGCATTTTGTTAAGACACATTTAAAGAGAAGGGAGCATTAGATATTGAAACTTTATAGAAATAATCCTATGTAGGATCTACAACATCTTGTTATTTATGTGCTTACATTGGCTTTCTTCAAAGTATATAAAATTAGCTACACATAAGGAATTTTACTACTACATAGAAGAATCTTTTGCTTAAGCAACTTAAGACTTAGCTCAATCATATATAGAATGCTATAAAACCCACTAGTTATAGCTATGAGTTTAGAATGTATGATTGGTCCAATTCTATAGATAATTTTCTTTACAAGTCTCTCAAAAATCAATGGTAAATTCTACAATTTAATAATACAAGAAACACATCAATATTCAAGAAATGCAAGATTAAAAGAAAACATTTACTTTCAAATAATTAACAAAGCATGATGATGATTAAAAATACTAATATTTTATGCTTTAGAGACTATTGTTAAATCAACAAATTCCATCAACAAAAATAAATTTGAAAGAGATCATGCATGAAGAGCTTGAAAACCTTGATCTATTTAAACTAGATTTAAATGATTTAAAAATCCTAAAGATTAAGGTAAATAACCCAAAATTTTTATGAACACATACCTTCTAAAAGTTTTCAAAGTAACAAATTTGTATACATCAATTGAGAGTTCATAGAAATACATAGAAGTAAAAGCTTCATACAAAGGATCACCTATGAATTTTAAGGCATTATACATTAATCCACAAAAACTAGGAAAAAGTATGATGAAAAATAAAATAAAGTAGAGAATGAAATTTTTCCAAAGGTAATATTAGTTAGAGGCCACTAATCAACTTAGTTAACTAGTGGTCATGTTTGTAATGACACTACTTTGAGAGTGCATCACTAAGCACCAACCAAGGGTTCCAAAGTAACCAAATGTTGCAGAGTGGACTCAAGGTGGACTATGCTTAACATCCTTAGGAAATATGACCATAGCATAAGTACACAACTCATTATACCACATGTTAGTCTATGGTTGGGAGCATTGCAAGATACTTTGCACTCTCTTCCATTCTCTTGCTTGTAGCTATGCTTAGCAAATCTCTCAATGATTTTCAAATTTGAACCTATTGTTGCTTGGCAAAGCTTAGATTCAAATTATTTTTTAAGGTAGAGGAAATATTCTTGATTGCATCAATTTCAATAAGTAGCTTACCTTTTTTTACCTATTTCTCCTTATGATGGTTTGATGCTTTAATCATACTATATATGTTATCAATCTAATCCTACTTTGATGGGTTGATGCTTTTAGAATAATGGATTCAAGCATTATTGTACTTTTAAAGCCACATTCTAGTATATTGTATTTTAAGTATTTGCACTCTACAAAAAAAGCCATTCCATAGATGTGTAAAAAACTTGTAATCATAAATGGGAAAGAAGCAAGGATAACTCACCTCTAAATATGAACATTGAAAAACTACAAGAGAAAAAAGTAAACCAAAAAGATCCAAGGAATCCACACAATTGATATGCAATTCCATAACACTTTCCACATTCAATCTCATAGCACCTCTTCCCATATTGTCAAAATGTGTGAAAGAATTGAACCATGGAAGTTTTAATGGAGATTAACCAGAAAACCATGGAACAAAAGAAAAAACCAATTACCTAGACTTCCAAAAACTCACAAGAAAACTACCAAAAATATTTTTCATCTTAAACTTAACTTCCTCTTCCATTCATGTAACTCTCACATATCACAACCATTAAAAGAGAAAAGTACCATAAAAGTATACAATGCTAAAGTAATCCAAAACCTTCCAACATAGATGAGTATCATAAGTTTAAAATAAATGCATACAAAATTAAATATAGCACACATGTTAACATATAAGAGCCATTCACCACATATCCTCTAACTCATACCATGTATTTTGGAACAAAATAATAATAATAATTAAACAAAGCACTAATCACTAGCCATGCCATGCTTTTAACCAAAACTCTTGAAATACAATCACACTCAATAATTGAATTAGTGAACAACTTCTAGATGGTAATACAATAAAATATATGTATAATTAAATATTAGGAATTACATAACATTAACAAGAAATTCATAAAAAATTAGAGCTTATCATTAACATCATCATCATATTGCGTAAAATGTACTAAACTAGTCAGACATATAAACATACAAGTATAAGCATAACAATCTCTACAAGAAAAATCATACATACTAAGGATATTCAAAAATATGGGTTGTTACATCCTTTACTCCTTAAGGATCTTCCTCCCCAAAAATTTTAGAATTGGAAGAACATAAATAAGATTCAAGCTCCCAAGTAGCCTCCTATGAACCATGATGATTCCATAAAACCTTTACCATGTGAACTATCCTACTACGCAATTGATGCTCCATCTGATCCAAGATTCTAATAAGATGTTAAACATACAAGGCATCCTCCTAGAGTTTCATCTTAATCTAGTCAACAACATCACTATCATCAAGCACATACTTTTACAGTATCAAGACATGAAACACATCATGCATGCTTGAAAGCTATGGAGATAGATTAACATGGTATGTAACCTCTCCTATGCATTGAATGACATCAAATAGACCATTGTAACAAGGTGCAAGCTTATCTTTTTGGCTAAAACACATCAAGCTTTTTAGTGAGGAGACCTAAACAAAAATCTTTTCACTAATAGAAAACTTGAGAGGCCTTCTCACATGGTTTGTGTAGCTTGCCTGATGATCCTAAGCTATCTTCAACCTTTCATGAACCTTTCTATTATGCTCTATTGTCCTTAAGACAACATCCAAAGTGATGTGTTGTGTATCCTTGATTATATCTTAATACAAGGAAGTCCTGCAAGGTCTCTCATACAAGACTTCATACAATGCCACTTTCAATTTAGTTTGATAACTCTTATTGTAAGAAAACTTTGCCAATGGTAACAAAATATCCCAACTATCTATAAATTGTAAAGCGTATGATCAAAGTATGTCCTCCAATACCAAGTATTGAACATGAGTCCAATAATTGGTTTGAAAATGATAGGTTGAACTCATGTTCAACCTAGTGCTTAGGTTATCCATGAATGCATGTCAAAACCAAGAAGTAAATTTGGCATCATAGTTGATGAGCTGCATCCGCAACGCAATATCGTGTCCTTCCTCATTTTCTATAAATAAGAGGTGGCACCCTTTGTTCCGGATGGTTAGACTTAGATCCTTAGCCAAACTCTTGTAGTTTTACCATTCTAGAGTTAGAATAATTTCTGTGTGCCCTCAGTAGAAATCTTAAAGTGAACAGATCTTTATTCGAGAAAATTGTACCTAAGCACACATTTGTGTACAGTAATAAAGATGAACTTTATGATAAACCTTGCAGCATATAGATTAAGCTAAATAGTAATTAATTATTGTTGAATGTTTAAATGCTTTCCTAGTTAATTAATCTCTCTCTCAACCTTTCACTCTCCTAGTGAAGTACACTCAATACGACTGCTTCAAGCATGTGTGTAGTGCTTGGTAACCTAGTAATGATTAGCATTTGGTAATCCCAGTAGTGTTGCACTGGTTCAAGATGTGTACGGAAAGTGGGAACGGATATTGGTGTTAGGAACAATTAGAACTTACTTAGTGAATAGTTAATGTAATTTAGTCACTTAGTTCTCTTTACCTTTCCCTATTAGCATTAGACATTAAAAAGATAAAAAGTATAAAAATCATATACCTCAAGCTTACTTAACCATACAATCATGACAATACAAGTAAGTTTGGAAAGACAACAATTGATTAACCCTGAGTGTTCCATTAAGGTGTGTAAGAACTTAGTCCTTGGAGTTCGACCGGAACTCCTATGAAATGTTTGTATTCGTATGGTTGAGCGTAGGGGTACCTCACCACTCATCATTGGTGTTGTTGCCAGGGACTTAGTTGTTTGTGCACTGCGTAGAACATAGGAAATCATCCATATCATTGGAATGCTAAAACGAACCCTTAGGGTTAATCAAGGAAAGATAATCCAATGATACATCACACACTGAACAAGACAAAAATGTATTCTTCTTTGCATAAGAGCACTTCATCGCCTAGGACTCACACAAGAGACAGTCGGTGGCATAACACACGTAATCAAGATCCACCAGTTCCTGAATAGTTTCGGGTGGTATATACTCATCACAATGAGTATGTACCTAATTTCAACTTCATCCTCCACCAAGATGAACAACTACGTTGGAGAGACTTGAAGGGTGGCATAGTGTTGACCCCAGACCGATCAATCCCCAACATGCTCCTTCGTGCTCTCACATGAATAGGCATGTTGCTTTTATACACAGAGTACGAGGGTTGTGAATCCTCAAACTGCATTTGGTTCTAATAACCTTATGAAGAAAAGACCTTTCTTTAGAACCAACAGTCTAACCAAGCCCTCACAACCACAAGTGGTTGAACCTCTAAATGCCTCTCTATCAAATAAGGTTTCAGAGCTCCCTTCAAACCAAACACTGACCTCAACGCATACAGTTATGTTAACACATGTCATTACTAATTAGATTAAGGTGGGCCACCTTCCTAGGAAATTCTCTAATCTTGGAAGCCCTCTGATCTATCTCCAAGTTGTTGGAAATGAACCATGTAAAGCTCTTCTGGACTCAGGTTCCAGACTCAACTTAATATCACAAGAGATTTACAAAGGCGAGAACTTACCTTTATTAAGAAAGAGAAATATTCACCTAGAGCTGCCTAACTAGTCCATCACTATTCCCTTGGGACTAGTGGAGGACATTGTTACCACACTATGTGGGTCGTCGTACCTAGCTGATTTCCTAGTGATACAAGTAAACAACAGAAAAGGGGACTTTCCAATAATAATGGGAAGGGCATGGCTAAGTACTATAGATGCATGCCTAGGAATTCGTGATCTTTCCTTGGAAATATCCAAGAAAAACACTTTTGGAAAGATCAAGAAGAAGAAGGTTCCATGTATCGCATACAGTGATATAGGGTGCAATTGTGTGTAGAAATCATGGGTTGTGCAAAGTTTAGCATTACTTGGATGCAACCGGTGTGCACAAGACATCAATATATAAAAGTTCCTGTATGCAGTAGCCACATGACAAGAAGACACCCAGTGGCTAATAACTGATTAAGAGAGCAACTCACCAACATGCTTGAAACTAACTGAGGGAATAACTAGTGCTTACATTGTAGTTTCCATAGATTATCTAACAAAATGGGCTGAAGCAGCTATTGTTATAGACTACACATCATCCACAGCTACACAATTTTTGCAACAACAAATTGTAAATAGGTTTGGTGTTCCACGTGCACTTATTTCAGATAACGGAACACATTTCACAGGTGCAAATTTTTGGAAGTTAATGCAATGCTTAGGGGTTGAACATAAATTGACTACACCTTATCAACTCCAAGCTAACAGGCAAGCTGAGGTCACCAATAGGGAGATCACTAAAATCNAGATCTAGCATAGAAACAAAGGTTGACAATCTTAAACGTGCTAGATGAAAATCGATTAGCTTCCCTGTCATCAAATGAGTTGCACAAAGCATATAACAAGCAACGTCATGGCTCGAAGATTTGAAAGGTTAAATATCAACCAGGAGATAAGGTTCTCTACTGGAACCCCACACATGTGCGACAACACACAAAATTTCAAACACTATGGGAAGGATCTTACATTATTCATAAAACCTCTCCTTCAGGGGCCATGACCATATACAAACTTGAGAGCCCTGATAAGAGATTATTAGTTAATGTGCAACAAATCAAACCCTTCCATGAACTTACGAAAACTAGTATACATAATGCCCCTGAGAAGGGATGACCCTACTCACTATTTCGGATCTCCCCCTTTCAACTTAGTCATGGGGGAGATGGCCACCTTTGCTGATCATTTGAGGCCCTCAGTTCCTTTTTAAGTTTTTGTGTTACACATTTTTGCTTTAAAAACTTCTTTAACTTTTCTTATTTTTGTTTTACAACATCATTCATACTTTTTCAATTCTTTGTGTGCTTTTTTATTTTGTTAGGTTCGTCACCTAACAAATGCTCCTGATGGTGGTATGAACTATATTCTATTGATTGCTAATGTTTGGTTTTTACCTTGGAGTTATAATGTTGATACTAAGGTATGGTTCTTTTGATATAATAGGCAATGAGTCCACATCACCCATGCATTCATGAATTTCTATGGTCTCTCTTGGCTTGGAAGTGTACAACCTCTTTCTTAATAATGAAACTATTAACGAATTAGTGACTAGGCATTTCTTAGACTAAGGGAAGACTCAAGGACTGAAAAGGGTGTGACTTGAAGGGGATTTGATGCATTTGTGTTGACCATTCTCTTTAGTGCTTGGATTTTTTCTTCTTGATTTTTTCTTACCATTCTAACATTTCTCTATTATCAAGAAGCTGAGCTAATAAAAATAATAATTCTTTGCATGGTATGGTTCTCATACAAAAAAAAACAAACATAGTGAGAATTCAAAGCACACCCGTTAGACAAAATAATCATTTGGGCTACAAGCATTGGTTATGGAACTAAACAAACATGTTCCCTCTAACTAAGTCCCTTTCTCGCTTCCTACTTTTCCCTTTCTTGTTTTCTCAGAATGGTGGTGACTCTTTGGCGATAACATTCTTGTTACTTCAGGTTGATGGATTGGCCAAGTGTATTAATGTGAAGTCATTGGAAGTGGATTATTTGAGGCTGGATTTGGAATGATATCTACTAAGTCACATTAACCATACATGCATAAGGGGCTATACATCACCTTGTTCTTGGGACTTCATTTCATTCTCTTCTTTCCATCATTCTTTTTCCATTTTTCCACCTCATTGTCGATTTTATTAGTAGTCTATATTTTGGTTGATGCATTGTTTTCTTTTTGGTAAATTCTTTTGGTTAAGACATTAACTCTTGCTTCCGAATGACATTTCTAGAGCCTATGGACTCTTTGAATGTTAGATTGTTAGGGCATTCAAGGCACAAGCTTGCTTTGGGGAGGACCCACTGGCATTCCTAATTGGTGCATCAATTAACTTATTTCCCTTAAACATTGCTACAATCAGCATTTATTTTTTTCATTTCCACCTCTGACATCCATTTTATCGATGTTTCCGTTGTTTCTTTTTCTCCATATTTCTTATTCCTTATATTTTTCCATTATATCGCTACCGGAGGATCACTCGTAGTCATGGGGGTCCTGGTCCAATTTTTTCAATTTCCTCCTAACCCCTACACCTTGGGCAGTCACCAATGCTATATCTCCAGAATCCATATTAGCCATATCATAACTCAGCTAATGGATCATACACTAAGGCAAGGTATCAACTGCATTGTGATTTTTTTATCCTTGCTAATATGAGACTATGTTGTGTGTGTAGATGGTAATCATACAATAATGAACTGGACCTGGAGGAAACACTTATGATGGACTGGTTCTAGAACAGTCGTGCAAGGAACAAGATTGATGGTGTGCTTATAGATGAACAACAGGAGGCGCAATCTTGGTGTTGGCAATAACACATAGTCTTCTTTTCTCTCTCTATTCTCTCTTAGCTTCCAAATAAGGCTAGATGTCAATTGTGTGTAGTCTTCAAACTTGTAGTCATGAATACTAATATTGTCATGTATTGTAATGATTGATCTATTCACGTGTTACCCCATTCTCCATTAGTGTCATTCAAGTCAATAATCCCATTCCTTCCCAATATTTTGTAAGGAACTCAAGGATGATTTTTTATTTAATCATGGGGGTATGATGAGCTGTGATATTGAGTACGCGATATCGTATCTACGATATTGCATATACCATGCGATATCATGTCTTACCTCATTTCCTATAAATATGAGGCAGTGCCCTTTGTTCTAGATGGTTAGACTTAGACCCTTAGCAAAACTTTTGCAATTTTACCATTTCAGAGTTAGAATAATTTTTGTGTGCCCACAATAGGAGTCTTAAAGTGAACAGATCTTTATTTAAGAAAATTATACCTGAGCACACATTTGTGTATGGTAATAAAGATGAACTTTATGATAAACCTTGTAGCATACAGATTAAGCTAAATAGTAATTAATTATTGTTGAATTTTTAAATGCTTTCCTAGTTAATTAATCTCTCTCTCAACCTTTCACTCTCCTAGTTAAGTACACTCAGTATGACCGCTTCGAGCATGTGTGTAGCGCTTGGTAATCCAGTAATGATTAGAATTTGGTAATCCCAGCAGTGTTGCACTAGTTCAGGATGTGTGTAGCAAGTGGGAACAGATACTAGTGTTAGGAACAATTAGAACTTAGTTAGTGAATAGTTAATGTAATTTAGTCACTTAGTTCTCTTTACCTTTCCCTATTAGCATTAGACATTAAAAAGATAAAAAGTATAAAAGTCAAATACCTCAAGCTTACTTAACCATACAACCATGACAATACAAGGAAGTTTGGGAAGACAACGATTGATTAACCCTAAGTGTTCCATTAAGGCACATAAGCACTTAGTCCTTGGAGTTCGATCGGATTGTGCATGAAACACTCATATTCGTATGGTTGAGTGTAGGGGTACCTCACCACTCATCAATAGTCTTAGATAATCTTGGTCAAAATACCATGCAGTTGTATGATCTTAGAGATGAACATTTGCACAACATCCTCTACATTGGCTGAAGTCTTTATAGTTAGGAAATATGATGACTTGGTTAATAATTATACCATAATAAGAATGACATCCTTTCCACCCCTAGAGTAAGGTAAACTAGTAATGAAATTCATTATGATCACCTTCTACTTCCACTTTGAAATAGAGTCAGGTTACATGCAGCCACCTAGTCGTTGGTGTTCAAGATTAACCTATTAACAAATGAAACATTTTGTCACAAATTCTCGAACTTGTTTCTTCATGATAGCCACCAATATAATCTATTTAGCATTTGCTACATATTATCACTACTTGGATGCATAGGAAGTCTACTAATGTGGGCTTCATCCACCAGATGCTGTCTGAAGGAACTAGGCACATACATGTGATCCTAACGATGAAGAAATTCAAGTGCATCCATCATCATAGTAGCATCATTGAAATGCTTTAGCTCCTTAAGCAAAAAATCATGTTACTACACCTCATGAATCTCATCTTTCAAATCTAACTGGAGCACCAAATTTTTTATCTTACTAGAAACATAACTTAAGGCATCTACAATGACATTACTTATGCCATCTAAGACTAGATGGTAAAATCAAAATTAGCCAAGAATTCAATCCACCTCCTCTGGTGTAGGTTTGACTATCGTTGACTCATCAAATATTTCAATCCCTTATGATCTATCCAAATGGTCAACCACTCTCCAAATAAGTAATGACACCAAACCTTTAAGGAAAATACTACTACTCCCAACTACACGTCATGAGTGGGATAATGCTATCATGAGGCATAAGCTACTACTCTATCCTCTTTCATAAGGACACACCCATAACATTCTCCTAATGCATCAATGAAAATGTCAAATGGTTTACCTACATAACCAAAATAGGAGTCGATGTCAGCCTACCCTTGAGTTCATCAAAGATAGCTTAACAATGCAAGCTACACAAGAAACCAATATCCTTTCACAAAACATTTATGAGGGATGAAGTAATGTAGGAGAAGTTCTTGACAAACCTCCTATGTTAACTTACCAATCTAAGAAAACTGTGAATCTCACTAATATCCTTGGGTATAGGCCCATTTTGAATAACTAATATTTTAGAATGGTCCACTTCTATACAAGTGTTTGAAACAATATATTCCAATAATTGAATCTCATGATGATAAAAAGAACATGTGTAGGGTTGTGTGCTCAACTAATATTCTCTAAGCTTCTACAAAACAATCCTTAGATGTTGCTCATGTAACTCCTCAGATGGGGAATATATCAAAATGTCATTGATAAACATGATAACAAATTGATCTAGGTAGGGCCTCATGATACTCTTCATGAGATGCATGAACATTACTAGAGCACTGGTGAGTCCAAATGACAAATATATGAACTCATAATGTCCATACCATGTCTTGAAGGCTATCATGGGAACATCCTTCTCATTGATGCAAACTTAGTAGTATCTTGACTTTAGATCAATCTTAGAGAACATCTATAGGATGGGACCCAAAGTGGGAGTAACACTAGTGCACTCTAAAGTGAGGATTAATAATTAAAACCATCTCCATGGAATCCATCTCCAATTGGCCACACAAGCTTGGTGCTATCTCTTTCATTCAAAAAACCAACAAGCATACAACCATGGCAACCAAATTGATGGTGGAGGCAAAAACTAAAACAAATTAATCAATTTCATTAAGAGATTAATTAAACTAAGGGATCCTTATAAGGATACCAATTCGAAACATAATCCAAATCAATCTCATGGAAGTTCATCATCAAAAGAAGAACCAAAATCATCATCCAAAGAGATCTCAAAAAATCCCAAATAATAACCCAAGATGCAAACTAATCCAAGTAGAGGAATCCTTAACCATAACTTCCAAATGAACCAATTAAACCACAAAAATGAGAAGACCCAAGTCATTAGTAGTTAACAATTATATATGGATCAATACTCAAACTATATAACCCAAGATGCCAACTAAGCCAAGTGGAGGAATCCATAACTTAGAAACAAACTAATTAAGCCATAATAATAAGAAGGCTTAAGCCATCAATAGCTAATGACCATATATGGAGAAATACTCAAACTATGAAATAACCACTTTACCAAGAAGGATGAATTAGAACTCTATTAAATCCAAAATCAAATCTAGAGTTAGATTGTCTCCTAAACATATAACAATCGATAAAATTATTATAAATCCAATATTCCTATAAATTCTATAATGATTTTAGATCCCTAAGAAAAAAAAAGATCTATACCTATTCTATGTTAATAATTTAAGAAGACATTTTAAAAAATATAAAGTTATAGAAACCATGAATCAGGCTTAGAGAATCATGTTGAAATAAATAGAAAAAGTAGTTGAAAGAAAAAAGTTCATAATCTATGATGGGAAACTATTTTTTAATTATTATAAAACATTTTAAAAGATAGAAAATTAAAATATTTGCAAATAAATTTTCAGAAATTTATCTAGTAAGGTTTAGGAGATATGGAGTTTTTATTATACGCCATCAAAAATCATAAAATTATGGATAGTGTGGAAAAAAAACTAATAACTTCATTAAAAAATAATATTTTTAATTTCTTTCAATTGGATCTAAAGGATAAAATATATACAAAAATTCAAGTAAAATTTTATGGTTTTATCCCAATTCAAACTTAAGATTTAGCCTCTTAAATCTACATCATAAAAATTCCTATGATTTTAGATAGGTAGGAAAGAACAACACATAACTTAAAATATAATATGCCTTTTTAAATGATTTTTTTGAAATTATATAATATTTTAAGAGGATTTAAGAAACCTATAGCAAGAATCCTAACTCAAATGTGTGTAAATGATATAGACATTTTCCTATGCATTATCTATTCTGTTAACAAAAAATGTTTAGAAACCCTAGCTTCATGAAGAGAAATTACAAACAAGAAGAGAGAGAGAAATAGCAAATCAGGAAATTCTATAGATCAAAAAAATAATTATATAAAGTTAATAAGAAAAGATTAAAAGCTCTAGATTTGTATTGAAATTAACTTGCAAAAGCTATCCTACAAAACTATTGGTAAAGTCCCTACAAAACCCATTCCCAAAATCAATGGAAACAATAGTACAATTAATTAGGAATTATACATGTAAAATTGATCCAAATAGAATTATATCCCTTTAAAAGAAAACCCATCAACCCACACATAATTTTAGAATCATATTGCAAAAATACACAAGAACCATCCTACAAATGTGTACAAACTTGTAACCATAAATGGAGAAGAAGTTAAGATAACTTACCTTTGAATCTAAATGATGAAAAACCACCAAGAGAGAAAAGAAAAACATAAAGATCCAAGAAATTCACACAACCAATCTACAATTTTACAACACTTCCCACCTCTAATCTCATAACACCTTTCCCTTGATCATTAAAGTATGTGAAAGAATTCAACCATGAGAGTTTTAATAGAGATTAACTAGAAAATCATGGAATGGAAGAAAACATCAATTACCAAAACATTCATAATGCCACAAGAAAAGTACCAAAAATATTTTTCATCTTAATCTTAAATCTTTCTCCCACTAATGTAACTCTCTCAAATTGTATCCATTAAAAGAAAAAAGTACCATAAAAATCTACAATGCTAAAAATATAATTCAAAACCTCCCAACATAGATGAGTATCTAAATCGTACANCTAAAAATATAATTCAAAACCTCCCAACATAGATGAGTATCTAAATTGTACCCAAAACTTATATATATAGCACAAATATTAACATATAAGAGTCATCCATCACATATCCTCTAACTCATACCATGCATTTTAAAATAAATTATTAATAATAATTAAATAAATCACCAATCACTAGTCATGCCATGCTCCCAACCAAAACTCATGAGATCTTCCCATATCCAATAATATGATTAGTGCACACCTGCTACATGGTAATAGAAATATACATGTAATTAAATATAACTAAAAATATATATAATATTAATAAAGAATCCCAAAAAACTCAAAGCTCATCATTAACATCATCATTATATTGCATAAAATGTACCAAACTAGCTAGACATATAAACATACAAGTGCAAGCATAACAATTATATATATAGCATACATGTTAACATATAAGAGTCATCCACCACATATCCTCTAACTTGTACCCAAAACTTATATATATAGCACACATGTTAACATATAAGAGCCATCCATCACATATCCTCTAACTCATATGATGCATTTTAAAATAAATCAATAATAATAATTAAGAAAACCACCAATCACTAGCCATCCCATGCTCCCAACTAGAACTCATGATATCTTGTCATACCCAATAATATGATTAGTGCACACTTGCTAGATGGTAATAGAAATATACATGTAATTATGTATAACTAAAAAAATACATAATATTAAGAAAGAAACTTGAAAAACTCAAAGCTCATCATTGATGAGTTGGAGATTGGCCTTGTCAACTAGGCCTCATCAACATAGGGTCTATTCTTGCCTATAAATATATGCCAACCTACCATGTTTAGGCATCATTCTATCATAGTTATAGCAAAGCTCTTGCAATTCTTCCATTTGAAGTTGGAATATTTTCCCAAGTGCCCATAGCAGGAGTCATTTAGTGTACAGATCTTTATTTGAGCACTGTTATACCTGAGCATGATAGTGTGTGCAGCAATAAAGATGAGCTTCTAGATAAACTTTGCAACATTTTAGATAGCTTAAATATTTTATTCATGCATTTAATGCTTTTAGTTATTTATTCAATGTTCCTCAGTAATTAAGCTAATTAAGTAATTAAGAAAGATAAGCTAAATAGTGATTAAGTAAACACATAAGTATGATCACTTTGAGCATGCGTATGACGTTTGGTAATCACAGCAATACTTAATGCTTGGTAACCCAGCAATGTTATATGTGTTCAAGATGTGTAGTACAAGTGGGGCTAGATACTTATGTTAGGACTAGTTACAGAAGAGTTAGTCATTTAGATCAAAGCAGACATTAAATTACTTTATTCCTTATCCTATTTATTTCAAGTACCAAAACCATAAAACAAAAAATGATAAAAATCATGTATCTTAATTACACTTAAATAATACCCTTAAGCTTTACAAATGTAGTTGGGAAGACAATGAACGTTATAAACACCCAGTTCACTTCCTAGAGAACTAGTGCACTAGAAAACTATAGAGTCCATAGAATTTGACTAGATCGTACATGAACACTTTGTGATTTGTATGGTTGGGTGTAGGGGTACCTTCACCCCTTATCATTGGCACCATTCTTGGGGACTTCTTTTTTTCTTTTGAAATGTGTGCTATCTAGGATTAGTGAACATCATTCACATCTTTGAACAAACCCCAAGGTCAACATCACTCTCACACATAATATAATTATATAAGCACACTGATATTCTATTTTTTTGCAAAATGTCATCTTCTCTCAAGCGTGACGATGTTAAACCACTAGTTCCAAAAGAGTGCAAGGTGGTATATACTCATCTAGATGAGTATGTGCCTAATTTCACCTTCATCCTACATCAAGATGAACAACTACAATGGCATGACATGGAAGGAAACATTGTAATGCCTCCTAGTCAATCTATACTCGTGATGTTTCTTTAAACTCTTAAGAAGTTAGGCATTCATGATCTTCAAGAGGAGTATGTTGTGCATGATTATGACTACTGAAACTACCATCACACTGAAACACAATGCAAGAGAGATCGACACTAGGTGAAGCAACATGAGACCTCTCTTTGAAGATCTCCAAGGAGAATAAATTCAGAAAGATAGAGAAGAAGTACATTCCATGCATCATGTATAGTGACACAAGATACCACTATGTGTAGAAATTATTGATAGTTAAAAGTACCACACTCATAACATGTTGGCAATGTGTAGATGTCACAAAAGTTCAAAGGTTCCTATGCATAGTAGCCACAAAATAGGAGGACACCTAGTGGTTGAAAACTAAAACAAAGAGTAGTTCAACATTATGCATGGAATAGACTAAGAGCCTCATGAGTGCCTATGTTTAAGGCATGGATGAACTATAGCAAGTTCATTGCCAGCTCTTAAATGAACATTATGAAACCAATTGGAAAGAGTTGGAAATCCTAAAGAATTTCAAACAGGAATCCCTTGAGTTAAAAACTCTATCAAATGTAATGAACTATGCTTTTCTAAATAATGGGAAGTTAGTCATCATCAATGCCGATCTTGCTTGNTTCTAAATAATGGGAAGTTAGTCATCATCAATGCCGATCTTGCTTGGATGTAGAAAAAGAAGCTATTAGAGGTGGTCAACAAATGGCCAATAGCCTTTGGTAGGTCATATCATAACTTGATGAGAATTGATCCAAGGATATGCCAATACCAAATCTACATAGATTCCTCCATTAAACCAAAGAGGTAACCGCAGTGAAGATTGAATCCTAAACTCAACCAAATCATCAAAGAGGAGATTAAGCAACTCCTCAAGGAGGAGTTCATCTACCCCATTGTAGATAGTAAGTGGGTTAGTCCACTCATGATCGTGCCAAAGAAAGGTGGAAAATAGAGGTTCTACATCAATTTCAAACTTTTGAATATGGCAACATACAAGGATCATTTTTCTTTTCCATTTTTGGACTAGGTGTTAGACACAATTTCAAGGCATTCTTATTACAACTTCTTGGATGGTTATAGTGGATATAACCAAATCCAAATAGCATTAGAGGATCATATCAAAATCACATTCATGAGTCCTTGGTGGAATTTCGCATATAGACAGATGTCGTCTGGCCTATGAAATACCCTTGTAATATCCCAATGTCTTGTCCCTAGCATCTTTTAACAAAAAATTGGTAGTGGGATAGAAGTATTTATGGATGACTTCTTCACCTATGGTGCTACATTCAAGCAAGCCTTGTATCATCTAGAGAAGGTGATGAAGAGATGTGTGGAGATAAACCTTAGGCTAAACTAGCAAAAAAGCCACCCGATGGGCAAAGAGGGCACTATATTAGGGCATAGAATATGATAGAAAGGGATAGAGGTGAAACCTAAAAAAATAAGGATCATCTAAGGAATAACTCAACAACCTGAGATAGTTAAAGATGTAAGGTTGTTCCTTAGTCACATTGGCTATTATCAGTGCTTCATTGAGAACTTCTCTAAGATTTCCAAATCATTGGTGGAGATAATAAAGAAGGATGCTTCGTTTATCTAAATTAAGGAATAAAAACATGCATTACAATACCTTAAATAGAAGTGCATAGAAACAACGATCCTACAAGCACCTAATTGGTCCAATCCATTTTGTATTATGATGAATGCATCCAATTATGCCTTGGGATCCATGCTTACATAGTTGGATGATCAAAAATGGCCATATTACATCCACTATGTGAGTAGAAGAATTTTGAATGCACAACTAAACTACACCACGATTGAGAAAGAACTGATGGCAGTGGTGTATGTCTTAGAGAAATTCTAGCACTATGTGCTAAGGTATAAGGTTTTTGTGCACATTGATCACAATTCAATCAAGTTTCTAAATAATAAAAAAACAATAAGCCCCTGTGTCATATGTTGGTTGATAATCTTGCAAGACTTTGATCTAACCATGGTGGACAAAAAGGAAACCAAGAACATGGTAGTTAATCACTTGTCTTGATTGAGATGGGATACCAAAGAGGAGAAGAGCTTACTTTTTGATCAATTTCTTGATGAACTCTTCTTTGCTAGAGTTGTTATTGAATAAGAGCCCAAGAAAGACAATTGGTATGATGGCATCCTCACCTACCTACTCACTTAGGAGATGCCACAGGAGTGGGATAATAAGAAGAAATAATAGTTTCTTCACTAGGTGATGAAGTGTCATTAAGTTGATGCATCGACTAGGCCATGTATACGGGGCCACGTATACGTGGCCACGTCGACCTGGCCCCATTGACGTAGCCTTCCATGCATTGACGTGGCCCCGTTTACGTGGAGCCTATTTCAGCTTATAAATAAGAGGGCCTTCCGCCTCATTTAGGTACCTTTCAGTTAGTTGTAGCGAAGCTCTTGCAGTTTGTTCCCGCAGGACATAGTATATTTTCCAAGTACTTGCAGCAAGTGTAAGAAAAGTGATCAGTTCTTTATTCGAGCGTTGATGTATCTGAGCCCATTGATGTGACAGAAATAAAGATTTACTCTTCAAGCATTCCTTGCAGCATTTGGACTTAGCCATTTTATGCATTTAGTAGTTTAATATGTTTATGCTTTGTTAATTGTAGGTTAATTATTTAAGTTTCTGTTATTGTTACTTTAATCGCTATTGCTCCTTTATAGTTCGTAAAGGCCATAAGTATGACCATCTCAAATGTAAACCCAACACTTGGTAAACACAGTGATGCTTAACGTTTGGTAACCCAGAGGTGCTTAGGGGATGCTCAGAACGTTCCTGGAAGATGGGATCGAATGCTTATGCTAGGAATAGTTAGAATACAAACTAGGATAATTATAGATTAGAAAATAGTTCATTCTTTACTTTCCATACTTTAATTAGATGCCAAAAGATAAGTAAAAAGCTACAAAAATTGTTAGGCTTAATCTCAGTTAACCATCGTAAACAGAAAATCACAAGTGAGATTAGGAAGGCAACGACCATTCTAACCCAAGGTTTAACTGGTTAGATTCTAGTGTGTGTTAAGTGCTTATAGTCTACGGAATTCAATCAAGTCATGTGTCAACGCCCGTGATTCGTATGGCTGAGCATAGGGATACCTAGCCGCTCATCATTGGTGTAGTTTCCAGGGACTATTAGTCTTACATGTGTCATCTAACCTTAGTGAAATTATCATTCAAGTCATTTGAACAAACCTAGGATAGAAAAATTTATGCACACTAGGTGGATTAAAGTAAATAGTAAGGTACACCGATTACATGGACCATCTAATATCCAATATGTCTTCTCACAAGAGAGAGGTATCCAATCCACTAATGCCATAAGAATGTCGAGTGGTGTACAGGAATCTCGATGATTATGTCCCTAACTTCACTTTCTTCCTACATCAGGATGAGCATCTACGATGGCAGGACATGGAGAAAAACATCGTGCTACCACCTAACTGATCGACTCCTGCGATGCTATTCCATAATCTTGGCAGACTAGGAATCTAGCACCATGGAGTGGAGTATGTCATGGAGGACCATGAGTACCAGGACTATTGTCCCACTGTGGCTCAACGAGCATGAGATCAGCAACATGCAAACAGATATGAACATCTAAAGCAGAAATAATTTAGTAACCCCTTATTCTCGCAAGGGCTGCAGGATGATGGGAATCCCATCTTTCATGATACCCATTCAACTGAACTTCCCCTAGGGCAGTAGGTCCTTTAGTCCATCATTTAGAACAAGCCTCTAAGTGACCAAGATCCTCAAGGGGATGGAGGGTCACATAGCAAGGATGGGCAGGCTAATCAAGGCTGTCATCAGGGTAGAGGGGGAGATCGACACCGGAATGGTGATGATACCTCTCCTTCTTCTCCATCCTCTCTCTCTCCTACAACTTCCTCTAGCTTAGGCTCGGATCGTAACCAGGATAGAAAGGAGTGAAAGGACAGTGGTAAAAAGGGTTGAAAGGCACAACGTGAGAAAATGTGTGACCAATCGTGCAAATCTCACCTTCATGAAAGGAGGGGCTACCAAAATCATCATAGACATCATGCTCCTTAGTAGGACTATGATTTGGATGAGCCGTTGTTGGCTACTCGAAGCATGCTCCAGATTGCAGAGGCAATTTAGAACCCTAGTAGGCACATGAAAGATAGTCGGATCAAGCACGTTGATATGAACAACATCCCTAGACTTGAAGGGGGATACAACTGTGATCCATAGACTCACTTGCAGGCATTCCACGACACCTGCACCTTACAAAACATTGACAATGATCGGTAGAGGTTGAAGCTGTTCCGTTGCACACTCATCAAGGATGCAGAAAACTAGTACTGGTCCTTGGAGTTGGAATCAATAAGGAGATGGAGTATGATGCTTGAAATTTTCAATGGCAAGCATCAAACGTACTCCAGAGTGGTGAACCTGAGATGTCAGATCCAAGGGTGGAAACAAGGTAATCATGAACCCTTGGATGTAGCCATGAGTAGATAGTATTCACTGCTACATCAGTGACATGGCCATGGCTACTCTCAGCTGGCACAACTTCACCACATCATTGATGGGCTCCATTTTGAAATGCAAAAGACCCTTGGTGTGTATGCCTAGGGATGACTATCAGAGCTAAGGGCCCATCAGTTGCAGCATCTCATTGAACAGGTGGCCAAGGAGGAAGGAGAACTTAGAAAGAAGGAGACTATAGAAGAATTCAACGAAGATCCTTCCCTTAGAAAAAGGGAAGTCCAATTTTATGATGTGGAGGGAGAATCATCACTGGAAGCAGCGGTGAACCAAAAGACCTTGCCTTTACAAAATTTTGCATCTAAAATATTGGCAAAGGTTGATAAGATGTGGGACTCTTTGGATGAAAAATTCCAAAGTGTGCTAAACATTGTAGAAGCATCCAAAGAACAAGGTAATGATCGTGATCAACATAGGAATAAGGAAGCTGAATGTGCCCAATATAAGGGTAAGGGTAAAGTGGTTGTAGCAGAGCAGGTTGTAGACTCTAACACCGAGGAGGATGACGAATGTGGCATATGCCAATATGAACATCCTAAGGGATGTTTCCCTATGGTGTCAAATCTTCAAGAGTATGGGGTGTATGCATTGAACCCTCGCTTGGCAAAGAGGCAAACACCCCAAAGATTACCTTACCCACAAGGCAACCCAAGGCAGTTCCACCAGCAGTAAGGATACTACCCAAGTGGAGCGCCGCCACAACCGTATGAATACTTCCAATAGTGGAAAGACCCACAAACATGGGGGATGTCAGCTCCAAGGCAGCAATACCCTTACAAACAACCAGATCCCTATGGGTACTACATTCAGCAACTGGTCTCTCCACGAGACTCTTCCATTCATGCAGCCTTTCAAAGTCATTACCACCCCCTAGAATACTTCTGACCTCAATCTCCATCAGCCAGGGGGGAGAACCCACATCTCTTCTATCCTCCATCACCTTCTCCTGCCACTCCTCCACAACATCCCACTTAGCTGCCACCTACTCCACTAATGTAGGGAGAGATTCCACCATAGCCATAGCAATGAAATGCTATGAGGGCTATTAACTTACAACTAGCACCTCAGTCGAGTAGACTAGAACCTAAGCCACGAAAACATCCTTTTTTCCAACCCAACAATTTGAACATACCCTCACATACACCTATGGCCAATGCCTTTGAACCTTCAAATGCCTCCACTATTCCACCACCCGAGCAGCCCTTAAGCCAACCACACTCCAACGTCTAGATGATCATGCTCACACATGCTGTGACTAACCGGATCAAGGTAGGACACCTTTCCCAGAAATTGACTAATCCGAGAAGCCCCCTCATCTATCTTCAAGTGCTAGGGAATGAGCCATGCAAAGCTCTTCTGGACTCAGGGTCAAGAGTCAATTTGATCTCTCATGACATGTACAAGAACTGGAGCCTGCTCCCGCTAAAGAAGAGCAACATTTGGGTTAAGTTAGCAGACCAGTCCATCACCATTCCCTTGGGATTGGTGGAGGACATTGTGACCACCATTTGCGGGTGGTCCTATCCTACTGATTTCCTGGTCATCCATGTGGAGAACTACAAGGGAAATTTTCCAATCATCATGGGAAGAGCCTGGTTGAGCACGGTGGATGCATGACTAGGACTCTAAGATCTGTCCCTCGAAATTTCAAAGGAAAATCCTTTTGGGAAGATCGAGAAGAAGCACGTTCCATGCATTGTGTATAGTGACTCAGGGTGCAACTATGTGCAGTAATTATGGTCCGCTAAGCAAATATCCATTCAGGCATGCAGTCGATGTACTAAGGAATCATTTGTTCAATAGTGCTTGTACGTAGTAGCCACCAATCAGGAGGGAACCCAGTGGTTGACAATTGATTTTTCTAGTAGCACATTATACATGGAATTATCTGAGGGGCTTGTACAAGCCTATGTTGAAAGCATGGACGAAATTGGAGAGGTTCATCAACAGGTCTCCACTATTGATGATCAAGATGACTAGGGGAAAGTGTAAATCCTTGAAAGCATCAAACAAGAGCCCCTGGAGTTCAAGTCTTTACTAGCTCAATTAGAATACGCTTGTTTGTGAAATGGAAAGCCGGTAATCATCAATGCCACCCTTACTCCAGAACAAAAGAAGAAGTTGTTGAATATGGTAAATAAATTGGATGTTGCATTTGCATGATCGTATCTTGAGTTAACTAGAGTTGATCCCAGGGTCTACCAACATTGGATCTATATTGACCCCTCCATGAAGCCACGACGACAACCACAAAGACGATTGAACCCCAAATTGAAGTAGGTCGTCAAAGATGAAATTGAGCAATTGTTAAAGGAGGGGTTCATCTATTCTATTGCCAATAGCAAATGGGTCAACCCACTCATTATCGTGCCAAAGAAAGATGGAAAATGGAGGGTCTGTATTGATTTTCGGTTGCTCAACATGACTACCTTCAAGGATCACTTTCTGCTCCCATTTGTGGACCAGGTGTTGGACATCATCGCAGGGCACCGCTATTACAGTTTTTTGGATGGTTATAGTGGTTACAGCCAAATCCAAATAGCACTAGAAGACTAGGCCAAAATAACTATCACAAGTCCATGGGGGACTTTCACATACAAAAAGATGCCCTTTGGCCTGTGCAATATGCCTTCTATATTCCAACGCCTTGTCCTCAGCATCTTCCAGCAAAAGATTGGAAATGGGGTAGAAGTCTTCATGGATGACTTCTCCACCTATGGGGCCATGTTCAAGCAAGCCTTGGACCATCTTGAGAAGGTCCTAAAATGGTTTGTAGACACTAATCTATGGCTTAATTGGTAGAAAATCCACTTGATGGTCCAAGAAGGCATCATGCTGGGGCATCACATATCACAAATAGGGATTAGTGTGGACCCTGAAAAGATCAGGGTCAGCCAAGGAATCACCCACCAACCAAGTACCATCAAACATGTTTAGTCATTCCTTGGACACACTGGTTACTACTGGTGCTTCATTGAAAACTTTTTGAAGATCACCAAGCCATTAGTAGAACTTACAAAGAAATATGTTCTGTTCATCTGGACCAAGGAGTGTGAATTTGCATTCCAAACACTGAAACAGAAACTCATGGAAACTCCAGTTCTACGAGCACTTGATTGGTCTAAGCCCTTTCACATTATGACAAATGCATCCAAATACGCCTTGGGAGTTGTGGTTACACAATGTGATGATTAGAAATGTCCATATTATATCCATTGTACAAGACATAGCATTGTGGGTGCTCAGGTGAACTACACCACCACCGAGAAGGAGTTGATGGCGATGGTGTTCACCTTGGAAAAATTCTAGCACTATGCACTTAGATACAAGGTGTTTGTGCATACTGATGATAGTGCTATTCAATTCCTAATGAACAAACCAATGGTGATCCCTTGCATCATTTGGTGGCTGGTGATTCTTCAGGAGTTTGATCTCAACATGGTAGACCAAAAGGGGATCAAGAATGTGGTAGCTGACCACTTGTCTCGGTTACGATGGGATGACACAGAAGAGGAGGATCCCCTTTTCGACCAATTTCTAGATGAACTCCTCTTAGTAGGTGCAGTTGATACACAAGAGCCCAAGGAATCCCCTTAGTTCAATCGCATCCTAACCTACCTCACAACCCCAGAGTTGCCAAAGGAGTGGAACCATCAGCAAAAATAGCAGTTTCTCCATAAGCCCAAGCGTTTCATGGAAATCAATGGCCACCTTTATAAGGTGTGTGTAGATGGACTAGTTCAATGGTTTGTACCTAATGAAGATACACTGTGTGTCCTCCAAGATGCTCACGAGGGCCCTTACTATGCTGGACGCTGCATAGCCATTAAGATCTTGCTTGTAGGGTATTACTAGTCCATAATTTTCAAGGATGCATAATGGTTCGCCCACTCCTGCGAATGATGCCAAAAAGATGGTGGGATGTTGGCACAGTTGGAGGGACATCAATAATGGATCCAGCCACTAGAGCCCTTTGACATCTAGGGCATCAACTTCATGGGGCCCATCATATCCTTGTTGAATAGAAAGGCATACATCGTCGTAGCTGTGGACTACTATACAAAGTGGGAAAAAGAGGTAGTCATGGTCGACTGTTCTTCCAACACCACCGCACGATTTGTCCAACAAAAAATCATTAACAGGTTTGGAGTGCCACGTGCACTCATTTCTGATAATGGGACTCATTTCATGGGTGTCACTTTCTAGAAACTCATGCAACACTTGGGGTTTACCCATAAATTTATAACACCCTATCACCCCCAAGCCAACAGGTAGGCTGAAGTCACCAATAGGGAGATCACCAAGATCCTTACTCAAACCATCAGCAAATATAGGAGGGATTGGAGTACTAAACTTAACGATGCCCTATGGGCTTATCGCTCTACTCGGAAACTTCCTATAGGGTACTCTCCCTATGAGTTAGTCTATGGAAAGCTACCAACACTCCCAATTCAAGCTGAACTCCACATACTATCCACTGCCAGTGACTTAGGCCTTGACCTCCCACTAGTACAATGTGAACAACTCATCAATTTAAGTGTGCTAGATGACAACTGATTAGTGGCCCTGTCTTCAAATGAGATCCACAAGGCCTACAATAAAAAACTACATGACCTTAGGATTCAGAAGGTCACATTTAGATGTGGAAACAAGGTATTGTATTGGGACCCCTAACATGTATCTCAACCAACCAAGTTTCAATCACTGTGGGAGGGACCTTACATTGTCTTCGAAACCTTCCTATCCTGGGCCTTGCTTATCCACAAACCTGAGGACCCCACCAGAACGCAGTTGGTCAACCACCAATAACTGAAACCTTTCTATGAACTCAACCCAACCAGTGTAACTTCCTCATCATCACTAGGACAACCTCGCTCCATTTTTTGCGTCTCCTCCTTTCCACCTAGTCATGGGGAAGACTGTCATCCCTGCTAATCCATTCCACTACACCCCTCATTGTTTTGTAATTTTTTGTTTTACACCATTTTATTTTACACTTTTTTGTTTTCAACATCGTTCATACGTTTGCAAATTCTTTGTAAATTTCTCCCTTTCATTAATTATTTTTTATTTCTTTGTGTGTGTTTCATTTTTCACGTAATTGCTAATACATCGTCTTATTGTCTTTAGATGTCTGGTGCATATGGTTTTCATTGCAATGGGTAAAGTACACTAGTCCATCTAGTTGTCTGGTTCCTGCTCTTGCATGGTTGTCTTTGGACTTTACATCTATTTTCCGTTCATAACATTGGCAGTGCGTTCACGTCATCCATCCATTCCCCACTCCATGGTTTTTCTTTTGTTGTGAGCATGCAAACCCTTCACTTAAAAACATTATAATTAATGTGTGACTTGTGTAGTTCCGAAACTCAAGGATGACCCAATGGTTTAAATTGGGTGTGACTTCAAGCGGAATGCAATAGTCGTCATTCTCTTCTATCTCCTAGGTTGTTGGTATGTCCTTACAGATTTCCTACCACTCCACGTTCTTCTCTCAAAGGAAGCTTTTGGGTAGTTCAACCTTGCATGGTGTGGTCCTCACTGAAAAAAAATTTAAATAAAATAAGAAAAACATGAGGATTCAAAGCACAACCCTTGGTCAGATGCATGCGAAAGTGCATGGGTCTTTGCATGGTGTGGTTCCCCCGAAAAAGAGAAAAAAAAGGAATCATGAGAAAAAAAATCATGACATCACTATGTGGGAATTCAAAGCACACCCCTTAGACTGCCTCTAATGGGCCAAAAGCACTAGTTATGGGATTTTCTTCATCCCCTCTAACTTAGTCCTATCTCACTTCCTTCCTTTCACGTTTGTTGGAGTGGTGGTTCTCTGTGGGGTCATTCTTGCTTCCTTGGGGGATGGCCGGGACTTTGTCTATTGCTACGATGTCACTAAATGCAGATGGTTTTGGGTCTAAACTCAAGAACGATTCTACTAGGTCACTTAACCACAACTGCACATGGGGTTTCATGTGATTGATAGTCAAAATTCCATTTCCTCATCTCTCTCTCTCTTCACACAATTCCCTCCATCACTCACCTCACTGCCTATCATATGTTGCAAAATTTTGTCATGGTTTCCATGCGCTTCTCATGCCTTGGCAGGATCTTTTGGATAGGAGTGTTAACTCGCGACCACCATTTCTTGGCCCTAGGGACCACGGACCCCAATGTTGAGGATATGTGAGGGCTACTACAACTATTGCCTACTATGGGGAGGACCCACCAGCATATTTGTGGTCCCACTTGTTAAGTCTCCCATCCTTTGGATTTTTGGGTTGACTATTTTCAGGGTCCCATCGCTCGATTTCTTCCCCACAAAGTTCTTTTGAGTCACGTTCTCCTATTTTTGACTCTCTTTCAAGCCTTGATTTCCCTTCTCCTATCCTCAGCCATGTCCGAGCCTCTCACGTGCTTCAAACACCCTAATTTGGCGTTTCAAATTCATCATTTCGGGCTTTTTTTGGGTTGGTCAACACTAGTCAATGGGTGCACACCCCTATGTATACATGGCTGCATATACACAGCCCCATCGACGCAGCACCTAATCCCTATATATAGGGCCATTGCACTTCAAATTTTCATCATTTGGGATCCAAATTGAGGGGAGATTTTGCCATTTTTTTTCTACTTGTTCCAATGCACCTACATTCCATCATGTGTCCGCATCAACCGATCCTTGCCCTTTTAAGTAACCAGAGGTATGCTCTCAGTCATGGAGGGGTGATGCCTATGTTTAATTAATTATGTGTAATTAATTAATTAATTAATCAGTTAGTTAATTACAAAAATTTTGGCTCTAACCCATAAATTAACACCCTAGGAGACTTAAAGGAATGCCTGTGCCAACAACATAACTTGGTCAAACTGAGAAGGTGTATAAGGACCATCTTGAGCTACTTATGCATAGTCTAATTGGTGGTTATGTTTGATTGTAGATGGCACCCAAAACAAGGCATCCAAGGGGTGAAGGACCACCACAGCCAAGGGACAAGTGCCCATGCACAGGAAGGGGATGAGGAGTGTAACCACTAGAGCACGTAGAGGGCTCTCATGCAACTAGGCCCCTCTGCGAAGGACCTGACATGGAATTTTTCCATTAGATTCCTAAAGAGGAGATTTCTAGTGAGAAATTTCAAGGGGATGAGACTCCTGGGATAGCACCACAGCTTGAGGTCACCCTGACCCAAGCCTACCTTGATGCTATCAGGCTGTGCAAGATGCAACGAATGGTCCTTCAAGAGCTAAACTTTGGACCATTCCTCGAGAACGCACTAGAAGAAGTGAGGCTCCAATTACAAAAATCTCCAATGTGGCCAATCATCACAACTAGTGGTGAATGGTACTTAGGAGAGACCTATCTCTTCTAGACAAATCAGCAACTAGGGTCTAGAGTAAGAATCAAAGACATTTATGTCTCTTACTCTTCGGAGGTGGTAGCGTAGGGTCTAGGGTTGCCCAAGACTAGAGCAGATGTGGTGGAAATTCCAAAGCAGGTTGACCCAAAAGTAAAGGAGAAATGGACCAAACGATGCTATGGGGTAGAGTGCAAGGAATTTGGCTCTCTAACCACGGTGGAGATGATATACTCAAAGATCGCGTCTTACCACTTAAATCCAATGGTAAGACCTAGCAAAATCATAGCCTTCACCGCTCATGCGTGTGCCACCTTGAGTGGGAAATTCCCAATGAATCTTCCATAGCTACTGTTCTTGGAGATTGAAAAGAGGTTCACTAAGAATGAACATGGAAGACGAGCTCTCCACTTTCCCTACGTAATCTAAAAGTTGTGCAAATGGGCAGGGATAGCACAGTATTCCAATGATGTAATCTAGCATGCCCCAATTACCTCTTGGCAGGAAATGATGAAAGATAAAACTTCTACCACCACACAGATAGAGGAGAACTAGTAACCACCTCCACCACCTACATGAACAACAAGACGGGTTCACAAACCATAGCAAAACACATCTGCAAAATCCGAGAAATGCTCTTGAGCTAAGAAGAGAAATTTGGTAGGACCAGTGGAGGAGAAGACCCTTTAGTCTATCAGCCTGCCATGAGCCACCTAGAGGAGGTGGCTCAATTAGTCAGCTTGATTGAAAGGGTGGGGTCGATGTTCTCCATAGCCCAGACGTAAGTGCCTACATGAATAGATCCTAGTGTTTGAGAGGTAATAGTATCTACACATCAGCTATTTCCCGAAATCTCTAGGAATGCTACCACCTTTTCGATACAATTGGAGGATGGTTAGGGGGAAAAAGTCATGGTGATGCAACACCAAGGATAGGAGACTGCAACCGAAGTGGTTGTTGACATAATTGCTACTACTCTTAATGCACTGGCAGCACCTCTACCAGACATTCATGGATTACAAGATGTACAGGAATCTACCAGAAATTTGTGTAGTAAGATTGATGTAGCCCAACATGAGGAGTTGTTGGACCGACTAGTGGGAATTAGGCAACCACTTCTAGATGTCTTCGATCTTCAAGACAACATTACTGCAACTCAGTCAGAGCTACTCTCAGAAAGGGGAAAGAGCCTCGTTTTAGAAGGGAAACTTGAAGCTGTTGAAGTTGCTTGTTAGGGCTTGGCAACAAAGGTAGCCCAATTAAGAGCCCAACTTGTTGATCCAGCCATCCTCAATCACGACATCACCAAGGATGAAACTTTTCAATAGCTTCAACTTAAACTTCATGTCATTGAGGATGTGCGAGGGATGGTGATCTTCGATAAGTCCTTGGTAGACATTCAAGCATATCACTTAGACAAGGACTTGGCAGAGGTTTGCTAGGAGAACGTGTGATTGACCATGGAGGTTCATCGCCTATGGAATGTTGGTGCAAAAAATAAAGATATGAAAAATTTTATCCACCAACAGCAGGAAGAGCTAACTAGGGTGAACATTGACATAAGAAGGTTGGCTGTGGAAAATTGAAATATGTCAATCGAGGAGGTTTGGGCATTACGACAAAAATCTGCAATTGAAATCACCGCTTGGAAAAATGAGGCCCTGAAATTTGAAAAGATCAAAAATCATTACAAGAACCAAGTGGGATTATAGAAGGAAGTAAATGAAAAGCATATCCAAATCGCAAAGGCCAAAATGAACCAATCACTCCAGCAGCTCCGAGAAGGAGGCAAAGTATGGCAACCTATCTTTGATGGGTTGAATGAGTACAATCAAGTTGAAATCCATCTTAAAGAGCTGCAAATTGAAGAGATGATAGAGTATATGGAGCTTACCAACCTTCAATATGCAAACCTGGCTATGCTCATAGCCAAGAGACTATGATCAGATTTGGAAAAGCAAGTGGCTGCCTCGTATTCTCTATACAAGGGTGAGTTCCAGGCACATAAAGCAACAAAGCAGAAGCTGGAAAAAATGAATGCAAAACTCAAGGTTCTTTACACATGATTTGAAGAACAACATGTAGTTGCAGAGAACCTGGTCCATTGAATGAATGACTACCAATAGCTGCAGGCATCAATATGAGCGTTTGACATTGAACACAAGCAGTTCGCAGCCTAGTTTTTCAACCTCAAAGAACTCTTCCTAACACTTCCATGCCCTTGGGAAGTTCTACTTCCAACACACATTAGAGAATTTTCTTGGATTGTGAATGATCCCAAAAGCAAAGAAGAAAAGATGAGGGCTCTCTTGGGGGCTTTTCGGCTACCTCTAGAAGTTGTAGCTACTGTGGGGCAACCGTCATCCATGCCACCACCAACACATGGGCCAGAGGCTAGAGAAGGTCCATTAGAAACGCCACCCCTAGGGATGGTGTGATCGTCTCCAACAATTTTGAGCATCATCCTACACTGTAGAGGCTCCAGGACTAGCAAGGTGTTCAATTTTTTCTCTGAACACCATCATTTTTGTAATTTTTCCTTCTCTGTAATTAGATTTTGGTGTGTGTTAAGTGCTTACAGTCTATGAAATTCGACCAACTTGCGTGTGAACGCCCGTGAGTTGTATGGTTGAGCTTAGGGCTACCTAGCCACTCATCACCAAGTTAAACACTTCATGGAAATCACTAGAAACCTTTACAAGATGTGCATCAATAGCCTACTTTGATGGTGCATTCTTGATGATGATCAACCACACGTTCTCCAAGATGTTCATGAGGGTCCTTGTGGGGGCTATTATGATAGCAGATGAACAACCACTAAAATCCTCATGGCAGGGTATTACTAGCCTATAGTTTTAAGGGATGCCCATCACTTCATCTGCTCTTATGACCACTATCAACATGATGGTGGGATGATTTCTCATATGAAGGGGCCTCAACAATGGATCTAACCACTTAAGCCCTTCAACATTTGTGGCATTGATTTCATGGGTTCCATCATTCCCATCTCTAATGGAAAGATGTACATCATCATAGCTATTAACTACTATACCAAATGGGCAAAAGTTGATGTTGTTATCGATTGGACATCCTCTACGATGGCCCTGTTTGTATAATACCATTTTGTAAACAAGTTTGGGATGTCACATGCACTTATTTCTGACAATGGAACTCACTTTATAGGCACCACGTTTCAAAAGCTCATGCAACACTTGGGGGTTGAACATAAATTGATGACCTCATACTACATCCAAGCCAACAATCAAGCTATGTTTACTAATCAAGAGATAACAAAAATACTAACAAGAATAGTTAGTAAATATAAGAGGGATTGGACCACCAAACGCAATGATGCCCTTTGTGCCTATTTCTCCACATGGAAACTTCCTATTGACTACTCTTCCTATGAGCTCATATATAGAACATTACCAAGTCTTCCTATCCAAGTGAAGCTTCATACACTTTCAACAACTTGTGACCTTTGCCTTGACCCAAACCTAGACCAAAAAGAATGGTTAATGAATCTCAACTTGCTAGATGAGAACTGACTCGTGGTCCTGTAGTCTAATGAAGTGCACAAGGCATATAACAAACAATGGCATAACCTTAGGATTAAGAAAGTGAAATTTCAACCAGAGATAAGATTCTATACCAGAATCCCATGCATGTGCCATAACGAACTAGGTTCCAAACATTGTGGAAGGGACCTTATATTATTTATAAAGCCTTTTCATCTAGGGCCATGCTAATTTACAAACCTGGAAATCCAAACAAGAAAATGCTACTCATCACAGAACAACTCAAACCTTTATGAGAACCCAAGATAGCTAGTGACTAGAACACCTCAACAAATAGACAAGTAAGCTTAATTTTTTGGATCTCCTCCTTCCAACTTAGTCATGGTCGAGATGGCCATCCATGCAAAAATAATCAAAGTGATTCCTTGGTTTTTTATTTTTTATGTTTTTCACAAATTTTGTTTTATACCATGTTTAGTATGTTTTTTCTTTCATAACTATTTTATGATTTTTTCTATATTTTACTTTATTTGGTTTGGATTTTTCTTATGTTTTTCGTTTCTTTTTTTCCTTTATTGCTAGTAGGACTTCATGTAACTGTAGTTAGCAATTAATGGTGGTGTGTACTTTATAATGTTAGTTAATTGCAAATGGCTTGATTCTATCTTTGAATTTTGATGTTGATAATTGAGACATGGTTTCTTTTCATGATAATAGGTAGTGAGTCCCGTCATCCACCAATTTACATAACTCTATGGTATTTCCTTATTTTGGAAATATGAGGTCCCTTCTTAAATGCAAACTTTTAATGAACTTATGACCTTGGTATTTTCCAAACTTGGGACAAATTAAGAGGATTAATAAAGGTATGAATTCAAAGGGATTTTTCACTTTTGTACCTACCTACCGCCTAAGTTACATGAGTATTTCCATGGATTTCTCACCATTATACTATTGAGCAATAACAAGAAGCAAAGTCTTTTCATGGTGTGGGTCCCATTGAAAATAAAAGTAGAAAATGAAAAAAATAATACAATGATGGAAATTCAAAGCACACCCCTTAGACATAATAATGAGCTACAAGCACTGGTTATGGGCTGGAAAGACATGTTATGCATGCCTAAAGGCACCCCTCTAACTAAGGCCCTCTTCACTTCCTTTTTCTCATTTCTTCTTCTTTAGGAATGATGAGTGGTGTGTGGGGATGTTCTTGTTGCTTGGAGGTGGAATGGTCTCAAGTGTTAATGTGAGGTCATTACAAGTGGTTGGTCTTAATTTGGACTAAGCATGGACATTATCAGGTCATATTAATCATACACTTCACAAATAATTTCATGTGGCCACAATAAGGAACTCCATTCCACACTCTCTCATCCACCTATGCTTTCCATCACTTACATCACTACCTTTTCTCATCTTTTTTCAATGTCTTAGTTTGATATAGTTAAAATTCTTTGGTAGTTTCCTTGGTGATTTGATTCTTAACTAGCCACAACCATTAATCAACCATGGGACCCATGGACTCCTTGGTTTAAGGGCATGCAAGGGTAGTAAGGGCATGACCTTTCTATGAGGAGGATCCACTTGTTTACCCCTTGGTTGGAAAGATTACATTCCTTATCCCTTAGACATTTTTTCTTTCAAAGCTTATGAAATCCATGGTGATTCCATCCAGTTTGCACTTCTTAATGAAATGTTCTCTTGATTAAATCTCCTTTTTTGTGCATATTCTTGCCCTCTTTGAGCATTCCATTATGTTGTTGGCTTTTCTGGCTCACTTTTCACTTCAATTTGATGCAAAAACTCTTTATTTTCCTTTTTTCTTAATGGTGAAAATTTTTATCTAATTGTTGAATCAATGTGACGTTGTTGATGTAGCACAAAATGTCTATCAATAGCATGAACACTTAGCCAATGTTTTGCCATTTTCTTTCAAACAAGGAAAGATTCTGACTATTTTTAGAGCATAGAACCTTCCAAAGTCCATAACTTTCACACCTCTCCTTTGATTAACCCAATTCTTCATTCTTGCAGCTATCAGAGGTGAGCTTTATGTCATGGGGGATACAAACCTTAGGTTTCTAATGGAAATTTTTCTAACTTCCAAAAGGTTTAACTAATAAAATAATATTAAATTCATTAACTCATGAGAGTTAAACCTTTTAAATGAACTCTAGTAGCTATCTAATTAAAATAATATTAAAATAATCAATCCACCATAATCACAACTTAGCTTAAGTGTAACTGATCAAAGGAGACAATGTATCAAACTATCCAAGTTACACATCAAATGATAATCTTTGGCTATGTTGTTATTACATATGGCACTTAGACCATGAGATGAATGCCTGTAAGAAGGAGGACCATTCCAACCAAGGGAGGAGGAAGGGGCCAACAAGAATAGCAATCCTAAGAGAAAATAGTAGAGACCCATGCAAAGGGACCTCTTCAAGAGGAGCCCAAAGTGGAGTCTATCCAATAGATTCCTAAAGTTCAGACCAAGCAATTACATAGAAATGAGGCGGTTGGACCTAGACCAAACCTTGAAGTCACTTTTATAGAAGCCTTCCTTAAGCACATTAATTCCAAGGATATGAGAGGTTTAGTTATTTAGGAACTAAACTTTATCCCTTTCTTAGACTTGGCACTAGAAGAAGTCAAGACCCAACTTCAAAGCTCTCCCATGTGGCCCATCCTCACTTCCAATGGAAAATGGTACATGAGGAAAACCTACCTCTTTTGGAGCAATAGGCATGTCAATGCCACTATGAAGATAAAGGACATTAATATGCCCTACTTTGTGAAGGCCATTGCTGAGGCCCTCGGTTTGTCAAATATCAATGCAAGTGGATCCATAAGTAAAGAAAGAGTGGGTCCAATTGTGCTATGGAGTTGATAGTAAAAAATAGAACATGCTCACTCAAGTAGAGAGGTTATACTTCAAAATTGTGGCCTACCACCTCAACCCAATAGTGAGGCCAAGCACACTCACAACCTTCTTTGCCCATGTGTGTCCTGCTCTAAGTGGTAAATTGCTAGTTAATCTACTTAGTGATTGAAAAGCACTTCATGGAGAATGAGCATGGGAGAAAGACACCCTTTTCAGTGCCTCATTTGCAAGCTATGCAAAATGGGTGGTATAGCTTGCTATGCCAATGACACTCTTTGTCATGCTTTTGTTACCTCTTGGGAAGAGATGATGAAGGAAAAGATGCCTACCAAGCTACAAGAAGAAGAGTAGTCACCAAGACCACCCTCTCATGAAACAATGCCAAAGGCCTACACTACCATTGAGTGCATATGTGAAATTGATGAGCAACTCCTACAATAGTAACAACTAGGATTGAGTGGTGGTGAATCCTCTATTTATTAACTAGCATTGACTCATATCAACGAGGTGGCTATAACCATTAGTAGGATGGAAGGGATGGTGCCATTATTTTGTACCCAAAGGATGCAAGTACCCATAATCTTTTCCAGATGATAACAATTCCTAGAGATCTTTGGGAATGTTTCTACTTTCTTGGTGCACCTAGATGAGGGCAAGGAAGAAATTGTCTTGCTGATGTAGCACCAAGGGCAAGGAATATTAGCATAGGTGGTGGTTCATAGAGTGGTAGGAGCACTCAATGCTCCTATAGCCTCTATGCCAAATTTTGCTATGCTCAAGGACATGTAGACATCTACAAGAGTAGTAAGTGGGAGGTTTAGTGTAGCCTAGCATGAAGAGTTGCTAGACCAATTAGTGGAAACTAGGTAACTGCTTCTAGAGATCTTTGATCTCTTGGATACCATCACAACAACCTAGTCAAAACTGCTTGAGGCTAGGGGCAAGTACATCATCACTAATGCCCAACTCAAGATAGCCACATCTGAAAACTAATGATTGGGTATTGAGGTTGTAGAGTTAAGAGCCCGTTTAATTGATCCCACCATCCTGAGCTAAGTCATAACAAGAGATGAAGCTTTTTATTAGCTTTAACACAAACTTCAAGTGGCTAAGTATGTGAAGGAGTCGGTGATCTTTGACCATTCGTTAGCAGAGGCCACAATTGACAACACCAAAAAGGACTTGTTAAAGATCCGCAAGGAGAACCTAGTTCTCACCCAAGAAAATTATTGCCTTGAAAATGTCAAGATCCAAAAAGAAAAAATAATGGAATTTTTTTTGACAAAAATAGAAGTAGCTTGCCAAGTTGAATATGGAATTAAGGATTTTGGCTACAGAAAATTGCAATCTCTCAATGGAGGAGTTTCGTGCCTTATGCTAGAAATCAACCATCTAGATTGCCTCCTGGAAAAATGAGGTTCTAAAGTTTAAAAGAGTGAAAAAATCAAATTTAGTTGGTGAAGGTAAAGGTGAACAAGGCTATCTAGAAACTCTAGCAAGGGCATGATGTGTGGCAAGCCATCTTTTATGGACTTAACACATACAACAAAGCAAAATCCACCACAAGGAGTTGTGAATCTAAGAGATGATGAAGTACATGGACTTAGTAAACCTCTAGTACATAAAACATGACAATGATGATTACTAGAAGGTCGAGGTCAAAACTAGAGAAGCAAGTGGCCAATTCGTACCTATTGTACAAGGTTGAGTTCAAGCACCATAAGGATAGAAAGCAAAAGATGGAAATAGCCAATGTTAAACTTGAAGTTCTTAGAGCACAATTCATAGATCAATGATCAATAGCTAAGGATGTAGCTAGAAGAATGAATGACTACCAAGAGTTGTAGAATGGTATTAGAGTGTTCAACATTAAATGCAAACAATTCACGACCTACTTTATTAATGTTAAGAAGTTGTTCTCTACCATCCCTTGTTTGTGGGATGCTTCTATACCAATCCACATTAGTGATGCTGTGTCGATTGTGTACAATCCCCAAAGTAAGAAGGAGAAGATGAAAGCATTCTGAATGTGTTTTATCTTCCACCAATAGTCATAGCTATAGTAGTGATGAGTGGCGAGGCACCCCTGCACTCAACCATATGAATACGAGCATCTCACGCATGATCTGGTTGAACTCCAAGGACTAAGTGCTTACGTGCCTTATGGAACACTTAAGGTTAATCAATCATTGTCTTCCTAGACTTACTTGTATTGTCATAGTTGTATGGTTAAGTAAGTCTATGGTATATGATTTTTATAACTTTTATCTTTTTATCACCTATGCTAAGAGAGGAAAGGGTGAAGAGACTAAGTAACTAAATTTCACTAACTAAGCTTTAATCGTCCTAGCATCAAGATCCGTTCCCACTTGCCATACACACTTTGAACCAGTGCAACGCTACTGGGATTACCAAATGCTATTCATTACTAGGTTACCAAGCGTAGTGCATGTGCTCGAAGAAATCGTACTGAATGCACTTAACTAGGAGAGTTGAGGGTTGAGAGATTAATTATCTAAGAAGGAATTTAAACATTTAACAATAATTAAAGTCCTATTTAGCTTAGTCCATATGTTGCAAGGTTTATTAGAAAGTTTGTCTTTATTTTTGTACACAATTATGTGCTTAGGTACAAATTGCTTGAATAAAGATTTGTTCACTCTGAGACTACTACTGTGGGCACATGGAAATTATTCTATCTCTAGAATGGTAAAAATGCTAGAGTTTAGCTAAGGGTCTAGATCTAGATGATGAAACAACGGAAAGCCACCTCTTATTTATAGAAAAGACGATGGGCTACGATATCGCATACGTGATATTGTAGGGGTCGAAGTGATATCATGGACCATGCGATATCAAGTCCCATCATAACCCCATGACTGAATGAAAACTCATCCTCGAGTTCCTTACAAAATATTAGGAAGGTATGGGATTATTGACTTGAATGACACTAATGGTAGATGGGGTGACATGTGAATGGATCATCATTACAATACATGGAAAAATTTAGTGTTCATGATAACAAGAGTTAACACTATACACATTTGACATCTAACCTTATTTGGTAGCTGAGAGAGAAAAGAGAAGAGAGAGAGAAAAGAAGAAGTCTGTTACTACCAATGCCAAGATTGTGCCTTTCATTGGTCATCCATAAGCGCGCCATCAATCTTGTTCCTTGTATAATTCCTTTAGCACTAGTCCATTCCAAGTGTTTCCTTCAGGTCCAATCCATTGTTGTATGATTATCATCTGCACACACAACAAAGTCTACTATTAGTAAGGGTAAATGAATCATAATGCAATTAATACCTTGCTTCGGTGTAAGGTCCATTGGCTAAGTTATGATATGGCTAATACAGATCTGTAGATATAATACTGGTGACTACCCTAGGTGTAGGGGTTAAGAGAAAAATTGAAAAAATTGGACTAGGATCCCCATCACTGAGAGCGAACCTACAGTAGCGATAGAATGGAAAAATATAAGAAATAAGAAAGATGGAGAAAAAGAAACAACAGCCATGCTAATAAAATGGATGTCAAAGATGGAGATGAACAAAATAGACAGTGATTGTGGAAATGTTTAAAGGAAAGAAATTAACCGATGCACCAAATAGGAATTCCAGTGGGTGCTCCCCAAAGTAGGCCCATGCCCTTAATGCCCTGACAATCCCACATTCAAAGAGTCTATAGGATCTAGAAATTTCATTTGAAAGCAAGAGTTAAATTCTTAACCACAAGAGTTTACTGAAAAGAAAACAATGCATCAACCAAAATATAGACTACTGATACAATCGACAATGAGGTGATAAATGGGAAAAGAAGGATGGAAAGAAGAGAATGGAATGGAATCTCAAGAACAAGGTGGTGTACAACCCCTTGTGTATTAATGGTTAATGTGACTTAGTAGATCCCATTCCAAATATGGCCTCAAACAAACCACATTCAGTGACTTCGCATTAATACATTCGGCCCATCCATCCACCTGAAGTAGCAAGAATGCCTTCACCAGAGCCACCACCATTCCGATGAAACAAAAGAGGAGAAAGTAGGAAGTGAGAAGGGCCTTAGTTAGAGGGAAAATGTTTATTTTAGTTCCATAACCAGTTCTTGTAGCCTAAATGATTATTTCATCTAATGGGTGTGCTTTGAATCCTCACTATTTTTTTGTGTGTGTTTTTGCGTGAGAACCACACCATGCAAAGACTTATTATTTTTATTTGCTCA
>MNCI01034319.1:91137-114808 GCA_015680685.1 Gnetum montanum | reverse complement strand
CATACATCCCAAACTCTTGCAGATGTGAGATTATCGAGCAACATCCCTTAGGATGGTCATATTGGCATATCTCACATCCACCGTTATTGTCCATATTAGAATCCATAACCTCCTCAGTGATGGCTAATTTACCCTCACCTTTGTTATATGCATGGTCCAAATCCCTCTTATTTTTCTTATCATGGTCACTGCTTCGCTCCTTAGACTCCTCTATTATTTTTAAAAAAATTTCAAATCTACTATCCAAGCAGTCCCACATTTGATCTAACTTAGCCAACACTTCTATTGTTAATTTCTAAAGTGGAAAGATTTTCCTACTCACCAACTCTTTGAGTGGTGACTCATCCTCCTCCTCACAGAGTCTCACTCCCCTCTTTTGGAGGGAAGGATCATGGTTATACTCTTCTGCACTTTCTCTCTTATTTAGCTCTCCTTCTTCCTTAGTAACTTGCTCCAACAATCTATGAACCTCATGGGACCTAAGTTCAAATAATCTCCCTTGGGCATATGTCCCAAGGGTTCTCCTGGTTTCATGTCTTAGCCCATCTACGAGATAGCATAGTTGATCCTGTTGTGCATAACCATGGCCCAGGCAATGATGTAGCAATGCATAATATCGGCCCATGGTAGCATCCAAGGGTTCATGATTACCCTGTTTCCATCCTTGGATCTGATTTCGCAAGTTGGACACTCAGGAGTACATTTGATATTTATTGTTAAACAATTCTAGCATCGTACTCCACCTTTGAATGGATTCCGGTTGTAAGGACCAGTACCAGCTTTCTGTTTCTTTTATGAGTATCCTTGGGAATGACTTTAATTTTCTCCACTCATTTTCAATGTTCTACAAGGCACAGGCATCGTGAAATGCCTATAAGTGATTCTTTGGATCAGCGTTGTATCCCCCCTCAAATCGTGGGATATTATTCATGTCTAGTCTATTGAGCCGGCTATCTTTTTGGTGCTTTGTAGGTATTCTAATGGCCTCCGTGATGTCTAACATGCTTCAGGTTGCAAGTAGGGGTTTGTCATGGTCTTTTCCTTCATGGAATCTACGATGTCTACACAGTTCCCTACTTTTCCTTCTTCCATGGCTTGATTCACTAGAGTGCCCTTGTCCTCACTCCTGACTCTCTCATCGAGGTCTCTCATTTTGCTTACCCTTGTCCTCATAGTTAGGTTCCTTATGACTGCGTCCTAATGTTGAAGGAGAGGGTGAATGTGATGATGAAGGGGAAGAGAAAGGAGAACCATCACCATGATGATGTTTCCTACCTTCCCTTCAGTGATCTCGACCCTAATCGTGATGATGATCAGAATGCCCACCCTTATCTTGTGTTTGTGTTCTCTCATTGAACACTTGGTGTTCGTGAGAATTAGAACCAAGGTTGTGTATCGTGGAGCGAAGGTTCTGATACACCAGATCCTCACTATCGTTAGGAGGGAGAACATCATTTTTGGGAGAACCTATTAAAATAGGTTCACCACCCTTAACTTCGCTTATGATGGGTGAAGCATTATGGGGCCCTTTGTCCTTCAATGATGTGTGGTAACTCTCTTGTCGTGAGTCCCATTGACGTTGCACTTCTGTGGGATGGTAGTCCATTGCGTTGTAATCACATGCAACGTACTCAGTGTATAATTGTGACATGCCTATTCATGCAAGGGCACGAAGGAGCATGTTGGGAGCGGCTTTGTCTGGAGGCAACACTATGTTACCTTCCAAGTCTCTCCAACCCAGTTGTTTGTCTTGATGGAAGACAAAGGTAAAGTCAAGTATATATTCATCGTTATGAGTATATACCACACTAAATTATTGAGGAACTGGTAGATTTTGGTTATGTGTGTTGTACCGTCGACTGTCTCTAGTGTTGGTCCTAGGCGATGAAGTTCTTTTGTGTGGAGAAGAAGACATTTTTGTCTTATTCAATGTGTTGTGTACCGTTATGTTATTTCTCTCTTGATTAATCCTAAGGGTTTATTTTAGCTCCCAACGATGTGAATGATTTCCTATGTTCTATGTAGCGCACAAAAAACTAAGTCCCTAGTAACGACGCCAATGATGAGTGGCGAGGTACCGCTACACTCAACCATACGAATATGAGCGTCTCATGCGTAATCCGGTTGAACTCCAAGGACTAAGTGCTTACGCGCCTTATAGAACACTTAAGGTTAATCAATCATTGTCTTTCCAAACTTACTTGTATTGTCACAGTTGTATGGTTAAGTAAGTGTAAGGTATATGATTTTTATAACTTTTATCTTTTTATCGCCTATGCTAAGAGAGGAAAGGGTGAAGAGACTAAGTAACTAACTGTTGGCACATTTTTACCATTTCATGGAACAGGTGGACTTATTTGCAAATGGTGAGGTACAGAATCCTAATGAACTGAAACTGTTCAAGGAGGATTATGTTCTTTCTTGTAAAGAATTCTGCAACAGTTAATTAACCATGAAGTTGGAATAGAAATGAAAATGTTGCTGAATTGAATGTTTTGAAAATCAAGGGATAATGACATTGCAATTGGGAATGTTGGCATGAGGGTTTATCTAGAGTCAAAAGAAAATGGTGTATCAATTGTAGATATCTCTCTAGCTTATGATAGAGTAGCTCTAGTTACTTTTTCTGTAATAAAGTGCAGAGAAGATGAATATGGAATCGGCCTTGATATAACTGGGATTACATTCGAGGTGCCACAAATTAAAATGTGAGAGTACAACTCCACTTATGCATTCGGTTGTATACGCATACATATATTTATATATCAACCCATGCATCAAATCCATGGTTATTATCTTTACTACTATGATATAAATAACAATAAAATATAATATTGATTTAAAAAGGGAATTTATGCAACAATTGTTCAAAGTCCTATGAGAATTGAACACTTGTCAATTGAAATGGTGGTTATAACCACCACAAAGGCCACTTGTCAACTACAACCTCTTTATCTCCACAATGGCCACTTGTCAACTAAATGGGACACGTGTCAACTGCAACTTGTTTCTCTCCATGGTGAACACTTGGCAACTAAATGAAGACACTTGGCAAATGAATGAAGACACTTGGCAACTGCATGAAGACACTTGGCAACTACATGAAGACACTTGGCAACTGCATGAAGACACTTGGCAACTACATGAAGACACTTGGCAACTGCATGAAGACACTTGGCAACTACATGAGGCACGTGTCAGATGCAGCATTTTTATCTCTTTTGTGGTTGAAACCACCCAAAGTTGTTGTAACTTACCTAACTTGTTGGGCAAGTAACCTCCTAACTTGTTGGCCAAGTAATCTCCTAATTGGTTGGCCAAGTTACTTGGGAGAGAAGTTAGGTGAGATATTTTTAAATATGTAACTTCCCTACCTACCTTGGAACCCTATAAAAAGGCTTCAAGGGTCAAGGAAGAATATCATTATCACATCAAGGAGCATCATCATCACACTTGGAAGATTTGTAAAGAAGATTGTTTGCAAGATGGCTTGCTAGAATAAAGATTTCAGCCTCTTTGTCATGGTCCTGTGAGTTATGCATTTCATTTTTTGTTTTGTTTAAATTGCTTAGCTAGTGGTTTAGATAGTATCATCCTTGGCAAGTAATTTTGGGATTTTTAGATTGCTCTTATTGTTCTTGTTGCCCGATAGAAATTTCTATTAAAATTTTGCCATAGAAGCGCTTGTGTTTAAAAGCCTTAAGAGCATTTTAGTAGTAAATTTCGTTATTGTGCAACGTGTGGGAACTGCTATTGGGATTGTTGTAAGAGAGCCTCTGTTTGTAGTCACGCCGTTGAACAATTCAGTAGTCGAGAGGGTTCAGAAAATCTTTGGTATTTTGATGGGACCAGAATAGCTTCTTTTTATCTTTAAAGTGAATTCTCGTGGTATTTCAATCAGAAATTGTCAAGTCTTTTAAAGGTTCTGTTTGAATGCAATCGTTGACATCTATTATCTAGTCAAAATGGAGTCTCGTACGTGGTAGTTTACGCAGCAATTTTTGGTAGCATAATAGGATTGTCTTGAAGATATTGCTTGTTTGAGCCTTGGAAGTTTGAACAATTCGTAGATATTGAATTTGGGATAGCTTTATTGCGAAGTGTTTACTCGTGTCATTTTACCTTGTTTAAATATTTGAGGTCTACACAAATCTGCTTTCTTTTCTTTTCTGCTTATTTCCATCGAATCTTGCTCTATTTCTAGTTTTCTTGTGGAACTATCTCTTTCTCTGGGGAAAATTAGGAGTAGATTGCGGAGTTGTGCTCAAATGTTTTTGCAAAATTTTATTTGTTACAAGTAGGTATTATAAGGACCGCGTAGACTAGGCAGTTGAACAAAATAGGAAATTTTCAAGAACTCACAGTACTTGGCAAAGTTGGCTGAATCTCTTTAAAGTAAGTCATTTGTAGTTCACACACAACGCAATTGTTACATTTTACACAACCACACGCCGCAACAGCACACACACATACTCACATTAACTACTGAGTTTATTTGGAGGTATCTGGGCCTTGGTGTTGCCAGAGACCAGCAGGCACCTAAATCCTGTTCGAGGACACTCGTTGGCGGTCGCGTCCCAAACGGTCGCCAACACTAACTTTTACTAACTAAGCTTTAATTGTCCTAGCTTCAGTATCCATTCTCACTTTCCATACACACCCTGAACCAGTGCAATGCTACTGGGATTACCAAACACTATTCATTACTAGGTTACCAAGCATAACACACGTGCTCGAAGTCGTCATACTGAATGCACTTAACTAGGAGAGTTGAAGGTTGAGAGTGATTAATTATCTACGAAAGCATTTAAACATTTAACAATAATTAAAGTCCTATTTAGCTTAGTCCATATGCTATAAGGTTTATCAGAAAGTTCGTCTTTATTTCCATACACAATTTTATGCTCAGGTACAAATTTCTCGAATAAGGATCCATTCACATTGAGACTCCTACTGTGGGCACATGGAAATTATTCTATCTCTAGAATGGTAAAAATGCCAAAGTTTAGCTAAGGGTCGAGATCTAGATGATGAAACAAGGGAAAGCTGCCTCTTATTTATAGACAAGGCGACAGGCTGCGATATTGCGTACACGATGGGGCCAATGCGATATCACGGCCCATGCGATATCGCGTCCCATCAAGTAGGATAGCCACAACTGCCATAGCCTCAACCATAATTGATGCATGCACTAGAGGTAGTAGAAGGTCCTTTGGCACCTCAGGAGCTTCCACCTCCTAGGACCATCTGATTTTCTTCTTACCTTTAGGTGCTAGAGGGGTTCAACTATCAAATTTTCTAATGGTGTTGAGTTTTATTTTCATAAACACCTATTTTTGAAAAAGTTGTAAATTTGTACTGTTGGGCACTTAGATTTAGCATGAGTTAGTTAGTTAGTCAATCAATAATCCCATACCTTCCCAAATTTTGAAGAAATCTTGTTCCTCCTTTTGTTCACTCAAGGACAACTTTTTAGTCAATTGTGGGGGTATGATGAATCATTGATTGGCTATGTTGATGAGGTCGCATCAACGCATACTTGTCAACTTATATGCATCAATGGAATGTTTGGTCTTGCCTATATAAATGCTTGCACTATTGCATTCAAGGAATTTTTTTATTAGGAGCATAGTGGAACTCCTACAATATATTATTTTGATAGTTAGAATATTTTCTAAATGCCTACAATAGGAGTTGAAAAGTGTATAAATCTTTATTGAAGCATTGATGTACCTAGACACTTTGGTGTGAATGACAATAAATAAGAGCTTTTCGATAAACCTTGCATCACTTGGAATTAGCATAATATTTACTTTAATGCACTTTACTATTATGTAATTTACTTTCATTCATTTAATTAATTAATTAAATATAAATAATTAATGCTCATAAGTATGACCACCTCGAGCATACATTAATGCTTGGTAATCCTAGTGATGTTTACACTTGGTAACTTAGTAGCACTGCAATGTGTTTAGGATGGATACGATAGGTGGGAACATATGCTTATGTTATGATTCAATTAAGGCATTAGAAAGTTTCTAGATTAATTAAGAATTTAATTACTTTATTTTCACACTTAGGAGGAATAAATAAAAATATTAAAGTTATATAAATCATGTGCCTCAGTTAGACTTAACCATACCATTGAACCTCACAAGTGGAATTGAGAAGACAACAATCATGTCCATAAGCTCACTACCTAGATAATGTGTACTTAATGAGCTAAAGTTTGTAGAATTCAACTGGATCACTTAGTGAACGCTAGTGATTCATACGGTTGGGTGTAGGGACTACTTTGCTACTCATCACCTAGGTTGGAGATGGGTAGCCTTGAGGTAGAGAAAAATAGTTTTGTAAAAGAGAATCATGAAACTTTCCTAATCACATCTAGAAGGTGCTAAAAATTCACTTTCGATTTCAAATGAATGCATTATACCTAAACTATGTGAATGTAAAAGAGAATCATGAAATTGGCCTAGTCACATCTAGAAGGTACTAAAAAGTCACTTTTAGTTTCAAATGAATGCATCATACTCCATTCTCTTTTGAATAATGAAAATTGAGCATTCTTTTAGTTTCTTTTGAATAATATTCCAACATACAAAATGTGTAACTCCAAGACAACAAACTTTTAATACACATGTAATGCAAAACGACTTGATAATAAAAGTTAAGACCTAATAAATCATTACCAAAAATATTAATCCTTTCAAAAACAATATTGCCATACACAAATATTAATGCTAAGATTAACAGACTGAATTTTAGTTTCTCCTTAGAAAAGGGCAAAATAAAAATATGACTTTCGGATTCAGAAATCCCTCTGAATCCCTTTGTATAAACTGAAAGGTATGATTCGAAGATTACTTTAACCAGCAGCCCCTTAATCATAGATTACTTTAACCAACAGCCCCTTAAATCATATATTGTAGTAATTTTATTCATGGAAAGTTGGCTCTGGAAAGCTCAAAAGACTTTACTGGAAATTATTTTACTTGCAAAATATTTAATGATGGTTAATGGCATTGTCTAAGGAGTAAACCCAAAATGTCAAATAGCTTTTAAACATTTTGGTTATTGAATATCTTACACTGAAATTTATTTAACCATGATGCTATTTGGAAACACTAACACATTATCTCAGAAAGTTATATCAACAATTTTGTTATTATAGTGCATCCGATAAACATAGGTAAAGCAAAGTAGCAAACATTTAAATATTGGGTAAAAATACAAACTGAAAAATTATAAAATTTTAGGTTCAGTCACACTCAGTTTGCAAGATGCTAAGCATCTCTACAAGCTAGAACCTCTACAAGCTAGAACACGTATGTAAGAGATTGCAATGGGTATTTCAATTTTATTTAACGTTTACTCTAATTATATTAACACCATTAATGTATATCTACAGCCCTGCTGCACTATGAACAAATCTACTTGTATTATTCACACTTGGGCACTGCAATAGAATTTCGCTTTGCAATTAGTATGTAGTTCAGTTCGTTGGTCTACAGCCCTTAAGCAGCATCGTTGCATTGTAAGTTTTTTAATTTTATGTTAGTTATAACTAGGAACTGAACTCTAATTGATTTTCCACAGCTGACCAGAGTAATCAAAGAATGTATTATCGACAAAGTTGTTTGTAGAGGAAGCAATTATGTCAACAGCAATCGTACCTTCATCCATCAAACCCTCTCCCTTGAAATCGCACAGGATTCTTGTAACAGAAGAATCAACATTTGCACTGCAATCGTCACTCTCCTCCGATGAGTACTGACTCTGATGTTCTTGAGTTTGATGATTATGATGGTGGTGGTGTTGTTGGTCATTGAGCCGATCCCCACCAATCACTGGACCATTTATTCCATCCTTGCAGAAGCTTCTCTTGTTGCCTTTTCTCAGGTGATTCCTAGAGTAATTTTTGATTTCATTGTCTGTCCTTCCGCGAAAACACTTAGCAATCCGAGACCATCTGTTAAACAAACGCAAATATTCGCTATGTTACACCTATTGAGGATGAATCTACAAAAGATTAAAACTGCTCAGCATAGTTTGGAACTGTAATATGAAAAAAGGGTTTAAAAACATAATGCAAAGAAAGTTTACTGTCAAAACCATATGAAGCAACTGTAACAGACAGGCAAATACCTTGAAAGTCAAAACAATGAATAAATGACATGAACATGAAAGAACAAATCAAGAACTATTGCAATACTTGTTTCCCCAGAGTTTCTGCAACTCGATGATGCGCTGTTCTTCCTCATAAGTGATTTTGCCGCCTTTGTGATTGGGGCGAAGGTAGTTTACCCATCTCAAGCGGCAGCTCTTGCGATTCCTGTTTAATCCTGCACCCACATTAGATTTGAACAATTTAAATAGGCTGCCGCTGCACTGCATCCAGGAAACCTAAACCTAACACATGCCATGACCCGTAAGCCATCATATTTAGGTAAGTGTCAATTCAGAGTTTCAGATACATGGTACAAGTGGCGCAGAATTGCTAAGTTGTCCAGAATCTGATATCTCGGTGTAGTTGCAGGAGGAATACAATGAGGAAAAGTAGTCTGCAAACTCACATAGCGGTGGCATACAGCTAGAGAAAGGGGACAGACATGTTTGGCAAAATGCATTGATTTTAGTAAGCCGTCAATCTGATCTTGTTCCTTAACTCTGATCTTGTTCAAACCACCCGAAAATTTGCTTTATGGGTGAGGCAATTTCAATTAGAGAAGAGGACACTTACCTACCTATGGATGGAGGGAGGCATGAAGCTTGAGATAGATGAGAAAAGAAAGTATCTATATATGATCTAACTTGATGCTTTGGTGATGGAATCCTAGTGGCCTACTCCCTCTTGTGGCGAATCTCACCTATGCTATTGGACGGGGCCATGATCAACAAAACTATCTTGTAAAATCATATACTATTTTACTAAGCAATGTTAACATGTGGGAAGATGTGTGGGGACATGGATTGACATGCAGGAATGTGAAACATCACTAGCATGCAGCTATAAAGCAGGGAATGAAGATGGCATCAATGGAGAGGGAGGAGCAAAGACCTCCTTAACAAATCGATCTCTCTTCCCAAATAGTTGCGTCTCTCTCCATTGACGTGCACATAGATGGGCAAGGGGGAGCTCTGAAATCAAGCACTTTCTTTCTCGAGGCCTTCTCTCTTTCTTGTCAAGAAGGTAGACGTAGCTCAGAGGAAGTGATGGTTTCTTTCTACTCTTCTGGGCTGAAAACTAGCAAGTGGTGGTTTTCTTTCTCTTTGCTTGCCCTAGCGGGTAGCCCTCTCTCCTCCCAGGTCATTGGTAGTGTGCATGACATAGTGTAGGTAGGTAGTAGTAGATTTCTTTCTCTACAATGATAGGGACAAATTCCTCTCTTTGCACCACCAGCAGGCATGGGAGAAATGTTGGTGACTACACTAGTAGTGGCAAGCAGGCTCTATAGTTCTATTTATTCATTCTTAGCAGATGGAATGTGGTAGATGACAGTAGACTACTAATGACACGGTCTCCCCTCTTCTCTCGTCTGTAATAGTTTTCCCCCCTTTGCTCTCTTAGCCACATAATGGCGACAGTAGGTAGCAAGGATAGATTTCTCTCTCTCTCTTGTTGTGGTGTTCCAACAGCACCTCCTTACGATAGTCTTTCTTTCTCTCTCTCCCTCTTCAGCCAATGGTCGTAATCTTCCTACCCTACAATGAACACCATCGGGAATGACGAACCAGCAACACCTTTCCATGGCAATCTCTCTTTCTCTCTCTCCCTCTTCAGGCAACAATCATAGTCTTCCTACCTGGTAGTGGACACCATCAACAACGATGGACCAACAACATCACCAGGACCAAGGAAAATTTATTTCTTTTAGCTACTTATTGTATTTGAGACAATCATTTAATTTAAATTCCAGATTTTCCTTTTTTTAGTTTACTATTTTCAAAAGGCCGCATAGTCCTCTCCAGCTAAGACTATTCCCAGGTTTTCATACCCATATGATAGGTGCCCTAGGCAATAGTCTCCTAAAATGAGTTTTTTTCCTAGTGTTCATGCATCCAAATTTTATGCCTCAACACTCCCAAAGAAGAGATACAAGTAATGAGTAGTTGGTGTTCTTCAAGAGTCCAGGGTACTTTTTTGTGATAGCTTTTCAATGGCAACGGATCCTAGCTGTGATTTTGATTTTGATGTTGGAAGATTCTGGCCATGGATCAAGCTTTGTCAAAACCCTAGAGGAGGGGGAGGCATGAACTTGTAGTGAACGAGTGAATTAGAAAGGTAGTCCCACTTGGAACCTTGAAAGTGCTTCCAAAAATGCAAGCATGAATACTTGGACAATAGCACCACAAGAAGAAGACTTTGGAAAATGTAGTGAAAACATACATACATGGTTAGGTTGTTGTTATTTTCTCTTGTGTTGATCTTAAGAATCACCCTGGTTTCAAACTCTAGAATGTCCATGAGTAGGTGTTCCCTATTCTAGAAAAAGGCATGCATTTCCCTTCCTAACTAAACCACTTGGTCACCTAAATCCATCAATTTTTGCTTATTTTTCTCTCTCCAAGAATAACCTACACTACCCATGGACAAGCTATTCCTCCTCCTACTATTCTTCGATAATAGCCTGGTTGATGAGCCTGATGTCTTCATACAAGATGCATGCATGGTGTTGTACATTGAACATTGCAAACCTTGTGAGTGCAGTGATCATTATTATTATGAATTAGATTTTATCTTAGTGATAAGATTTTTGATTTGAAAGATTTAATTTATAGATTTGATTTTGGTGGATAATGTTGAGTTATAAAGTATTAATTAGACTATATATTTTAGAGTGTACTTACATTAGAATTGTTTTAGGGTTTTAACACCTCCTAAGATCCCATGCAAAGTTTGGCCTTGCCTTGTCAAGGGTTCATTGTTTAAATGTACAATTAGATCACAAATAATGATATTAATTATATTGAATATGGGATGATTTGGTTGTAATTTTTCCCAAGAATAAGAAATACATATTGTTATCAATTAAGGTGTGTTAGCTTAGTTGTAAGACTTTTACTTTTGAAACTCTAAGTTATAGATTTGATTCAACAAAATTTCAAGTAAGTCATATATTGAGGTGAAATCTAAGTTTCTTTGTTGGTGCCATCTCCTTTATGTAGAAATTCTGATGGCATCCTCGTGGAACCCTCAAATAATTTATTTTTATGTTTTTATAGTCATCATGACTCATGGATAGCTCATGGTTGATCACCATGACTCATGTTATAATATCATGACTTGTGGTATAATTAGAAATCCTCACTATGACTATGGCCAAGTCATGATCCACTCATGGTCACTCAGAATTTAAAATTTTTTAAAATTAAGGTAGGATTTTAACACATCATCCTCATCCTATTTAATCCCACTCAACACTTCACCAATCCCTCTCCTTCGATCCTAGCCACCTCATAATGATGAGGAATTACCATGTAATCTATGATGGGAAACTATTTTTTAATTATTCTAAAACATTTTAAAATATAGAAAAGTAAACTATTTGTAAATAAATTTTCAAAAGTTTATCTAGTAAGGTTTAGGAGATATGGGTTTTTCATTATACGCCATCAAAAATCATAAAATTATGGATAGTGTGGAAAGAAAAACTAATAACTTCATTAAAAAATAATATTTTTAATTTCTTTCAATTGGATCTAAAGGCTAAAACATATACAAAAATTCAAGTAAAATTTTATGGTTTTATCCCTATTCATACTTAATATTTAGCCTCCTAAATCTACATCATAAAAATTCCTATGAATTTAGATAGGTATGAAAGAACAACACATAACTTAAAATATAATATGCCTTTTTAAATGATTTTTGTTTTGAAATTATATAACCTTTCAAGAGGATTTCAGAAACCTATAGCAAGAATCCTAACTCAAATGTATGTAAATGATATAGACATTTTCCTATGCATTATCTATTATGTTAACAAAAATGTTTAGAAACCCTAGCTTCATAAAGAGAAATTACAAATAGGAAGAGAGAGAGAAATAGCAAATCAGGAAATTCTATAGATCAAAAAAATAATTATATAAATTTAATAAGAAAATATTAAAAGCTCTAGATTTGTATTGAAGTTAATTTGCAAAATCTATCCTACAAAACTATTGGTAAAGTCCCTACAAAACCCATTCCCAAAATCAGTGGAAACAACAGTACAATTAATTAGGAATTATACATGTAAAATTGATCCAAACAGAATTCTATCCCTTTAAAAGAAAACCTGTCAACCCACACATAATTTTAGAATCATATTGCAAAAATACATAAGAACCATCCTACAAATGTGTACAAAACTTGTAACCATACATGGAGAAGAAGCTAAGATAACTTACCTTTGAATCTAAATGATGAAAAATAACAAGAGAGAAAAGAAAAACATAAAGATCCAAGCAATTCACACAACCAATCTACAATTTCACAACACTTCCCACCTCTAATCTCACAACACCTTTCCCTTGATCATCAAAGTATGTGAAAGAATTGAACCATGAGAGTTTTAATAGATATTAACTAGAAAATCATGGAATGGAAGAGAACATCAATTACCCAAACATTCATAATGCCACAAGAAAAGTACCAAAAATATTTTTCATCTTAATCTTAGCTCTTTCTCCCACTTATGTAGCTCTCTCAAATTGTATCCATTAAAAGAAAAAAGTACCATAAAAATCTACAATGCTAAAAATATAATTCAAAACCTCCCAACATAGATGAGTATCTAAATCGTACCCAAAACTTATATATATAGCACAAATATTAACATATAAGAGTCATCCATCACATATCCTCTAACTCATACCATGCATTTAAAAATAAATTATTAATAATAATTAAATAAACCACCAATCACTAGTCATGCCATGCTCCCAACCAAAACTCATGAGATCTTCCCATATCCAATAATATGATTAGTGCACACCTGCTACATGGTAATAGAAATATACATGTAATTAAATATAACTAAAAATATATATAATATTAATAAAGAATTCCAAAAAACTCAAAGCTCATCATTAACATCACNATATTAATAAAGAATTCCAAAAAACTCAAAGCTCATCATTAACATCATCATTATATTGCGTAAAATGTACCAAACTAGCTAGACATATAAACATACAAGTGCAAGCATAACAATTATATATATAGCATACATGTTAACATATAAGAGCCATCCACCACATATCCTCTAACTTGTAACCAAAACTTATATATATAGCACACATGTTAACATATAAGAGCCATCCATCACATACCCTCTAACTCATATGATGCATTTTAAAATAAATCAATAATAATAATTAAGAAAACCACCAATCACTAGCCATCCCATGCTCCCAACTAGAACTCATGATATCTTGTCATACCCAATAATATGATTAGTGCACACTTGCTAGATGGTAATAGAAATATACATGTAATTATGTATAACTAAAAAAATACATAATATTAAGAAAGAAACTTGAAAAACTCAAAGCTCATCATTGATGAGTTGGAGATTGGCCTTGTCAACTAGGCCTCATCAACATAGGGTCTATTCTTGCCTATAAATATATGCCAACCTACCATGTTTAGGCATCATTCTATCATAGTTATAGCAAAGCTCTTGCAATTCTTCCATTTGAAGTTGGAATATTTTCCCAAGTGCCCATAGCAGGAGCAATTTAGTGTATAGATCTTTATTTAAGCACTGTTGTACCTGAGCATGATAGTGTGTGCAGCAATAAATATGAGCTTCTAGATAAAATTTGCAACATTTTAGATAGCTTAAATATTTTATTCATGCATTTAATGATTTTAGTCATTTATTCAATGTTCCTCAGTAATTAAGCTAATTAAGTAATTAAACAAGATAAGCTAAATAATGATTAAGTAAACACATAAGTATGATCACTTCAAGCATGTGTATGATGTTTGGTACTCACAGCAATACTTAATGCTTGGTAACCCAGCAATGTTATATGTGTTCAAGATGTGTACAACAAGTGGGGCTAGATACTTATGTTAGGACTAGTCAGACAAGAGTTAGTCAATTAGATTAAAGTAGACATTAAATTACTTTATTCCTTATCTTATTTATTTCAAGTACCAAAACCATAAAACAAAAAATGATAAAAATCATGTATCTTAATTACACTTAAATAATACCCTTGAGCTTTACAAATGTAGTTGGGAAGACAATGAACATTCTAAATAGCTAGTTCACTTCCTAGAGAACTAGTGCACTAGAAAACTATAGAGTCCATAGAATTTGACTAGATCGTACATGAACACTTTGTGATTTGAATGGTTGGGTGTAGGGGTACCTTCACCCCTTGTTATTGGCACCATTGTTGGGGAATTCTTTTTATTTGAAATGTGTGCTATCTAGGATTAGTGAACATCATTAACATCGTTCAACAAACCCCAAGGTCAACATCACTCTCACACGTAATATAATTATATAAGCACACTGATATTCTTTTTTTTTCCAAAATGTCATCTTCTCTCAAGCATGATGATGTTAAACCACTAGTCACACAAGAGTGCAAGGTTGTATATACTCATCTAGATGAGTATGTGCCTAATTTCACCTTCATCCTATATCAAGATGAACAACTACAATGGCGTGACATGGAAGGTAACATTGTAATGCCTCCTAGTCAATCTATACTCGTGATGTTGCTTTAAACTCTTAATAAGTTAGGCATTCATGATCTTCAAGAGGAGTACGTTGTGCATGATTATGACTACCAAAACTACCATCTCACTAAAACACAATGCAAGAGAGATCGACACCAAGAGAAGCAACATGAGTTTTTGAAGGGGAAATAGTTCACCAATCATTTGTTCCTTATGAACTAAGATGATAATGAGGACCCTCTCTCTAGGGGCTCTCAACATGAAAATTCTCCATCCCTTATTACTAGTGATGGGGGTATGAACTTGAATTTACATTTCACTATTAAAAAACCAGGTTTAGGTAAAGATGGTAGTCAAGGCAAGGTCTTGAACAATCATCAAGAAGATAAGAAATCTAATGAATGTGGCCATGACCATTGAAGGAGAGTTGGCAAATACCATGGTGGTGATAGTCGTTCTTCCTCTTCATCCTCTTCATTTGCATCTTCTTCTTCCTCTTCTTTTGGTTCTAAAAAACGCCACAGAAGAACAAATCATGATGGAGGTGAGTAACAAGATAATAATTCTAATCACGATGACCAAAATAATTGAATGGGTAATAGAGGACATCATTGGTGAAAATGAAATAATGATGATGATGATCCTTTCCTAGCAACTGAAAGCATGCTTAACATTTCAAAGGCAGTTAAGATCCCAACTAAACATGTGAAAGATAGTCTAATCAAGTACTTAGACATGAAAAATATCCCAATATTTGAGGGGGGATATAACTCTTATCCAAAAAACCATCTACAAACCTTTCACGATGCTTGCACCTTACAAAACATAGAAAATGACCAGCTAAAATTGAAGCTATTCCCTAGGACACTTATCAAGGAGACAAAGAGTTGGCATTGGTCCTTAGAGCTCGAATCTATCTATGGATGGAGTACCATGCTAGAGCTATTTAATGACAAATACCCAATGTAATATTTCTAATCCAAAAATCTATTTTCAATATTTTAACAAAGGTTGATAAATTATCAAACTCTTTGGATGAAAAACTCCAAACTACTATCAAGATTGCTAAAGAATCCAAAGAGAAAAATAATGATCATAATTGCAGGAGGCGAAAAGAAGCTAAACATTCCTACCAAAGGGGTAAGGGCAAAGCTGCTATAGTAGAAGAAGTTGTGGAGATAGACTCCAATGATGATGTTGGGTGTGACATTTGTCAATATGACCATCCTAAGGGATGTTGCCCTATGGTGTCACACTTACAAGAGTCTGGGGTGTATGCGCTGAATCCTCGACTAGCATGAAGGAAAACACCTAGATGATTGCCTTATCCTCAAGGAAATCTAAGGCAGTTCCACTAGCAACAACAAGCTTACGATCCAAGTGTAGCTCCACCACAACCATATGAGAAATACTAGTAGTGGTAGTAGCCATAGTTGTGGGGAATGCCACTAGTAAGATAGTAGTACCCTTATAGGAAACCAGATCCATATGGGTACTATGTTTAGAAACTTTTTTCTCCACAAATCTCTACAAACCATGCCTCATTCCAACAACACTATTATCCTTCATAGTACCATTGAACTCATTTACCATCTACTCAAGTGGATCCCCCATATCCATACCACCCTTGGCATCTGTCTACACACATCCCTCTACCCTCGACCTAGTTACCTCTTACTTTGTCCATGCAGGGTGAAATTCCTTCATAGTCATAGCAACAAAACGTTACAAGAGCTGTAAATTTATAACTAGCCTTCTAGCTGAGTAGTTTGGACAATCAATCCAAGAAATGACCATATTCCCAACCTAACAATCTTTCCAAATCCTCACAACCTAATGCAGTTGGTTTGCTTATCTCATCCTCTACATCAAATACATTCAAGAGCCCTTCGAACCATATGCTACCTCAAATCTACACTATGATGTTAACTCATAGTGTCTCTAATTGGATCAAGGCTAGAAATCTTTCCATGAAGAGATCTAACATAAGAAGTCCTCTTATTTACTTACAGATCACTAGATAAGAACCATGCAAATTTGTTCTTGATTATAGTTCTAATCTTAATCTCATCTCCTATGACATGTACAAGGCCTATAACCTAACATCTTCAAGAAGAGTAGTATCCATTTGGAATTGGTAGACTAGTCAATCATTTTCCCTTTGGAGTTAGTGGAGGACATTCTAACCACTATTTGTGGGTGGTCCTATCCTGTCGATCTTCTGGTGATCAAGCTAAAAAACTACAAAGGTGACTTCCCCATCATTATGGGATGTGCATGGTTGATAATTGTTGATGCATGAATGGGCATCACAGACCTCTCCTTGAAAATGTTTATAGAAAATGAATTTTGATGGCTTGAGAAAAAGTGAGTTCCATGCATCGTGTACAACAATAATGGGTGCAATTGCATGCAGAAAATTTGGTTCATTAAAAGTACCTTCTTCAAAGTATGCAATCAGTGTGCACATGAAACTAATATCCAAAGGTCCCTATACATAGCAACCATAAAACAAGAGGACACCTAGTGGCTCATAGTTGACTCAAATAGTAGCACATTATGCATGGAACCTACTAAGAGCTTGACATGTGCCTATGTTAAGGGCATGGATGAACTTGAGCAAGTTCATCACTAACTCTTTAATGATGAAAATGATGATACCTGTTGGGGAGAGTTGGAAATTCCTGATAGTTTCAATCAAGAGCCCCTAAAGTTAAAACCTTCACCAATTGACATGGAATATGCATTTTTAAACAATGGCAAGCTAGTTATAATCAATGGAAATCTTGCTCTAAAGAAGAAAAAGACAAGCTATTGAAGGTGGTTAACAAATGGCCAACAACCTTTGCTTGGTCATATCCTAAGCTAACTCAAATCAATCCAAGGATATGCCAACATCGTATCTACACCGATCTAGCCAAGAAGCCAAGAAGGTAACCACAGAGGTGATTGAACCCCAAGTTGAAGCAGATCATCAAAGAGGAGATAGAATAATTTCTCAAGGTGGGGTTCATCTATGCCATTACAAATAGTGAGTGGGTTATCCCACTTGTAATTATGCAAAAGAAAGGTACTAAGTGGTAGGTCTACATTCACTTTAGGCTATTGAATATGGCAACATTTAAAGATCATTTTCCATTGTCATTTGTGAACCAAGTGTTAGATACTATATCTGGGCATTATTATTATAGCTTCTTGGATGGTTATAGTGGCTATAATGAAATCCAAATTGCACCAAAGGATTAGTCCAAAACAACATTCATGAGTTACTAGTGGACTTTTGCATATTGCAAGGTGCCATTTAGCCTATGCAATGCCCCTGCAACATTCCAATGCCTAGTCCTTAGTATTCTTCAACAACATATTGGTAGTAGGGTAGAAGTCTTTATGGATGACTTCTCTATACATGGGGCTACATTTGAGCAATCCTTGGACCACCTTGAGCAAGTACTAAAAAGATGTGTTAAAACAAACCTTAGGCTCAATTCATAAAAAAGTCATTTAATGGTCTAGGAAGGCATAGTACTGGGGCATAGAATTACTTAGGTAGGGATTAAGGTAGACCCAAAAAAGATAAGGGTCATCCAAGGAATCACATGCCAACAAGAGATAGTCAAATACATCTAATCATTCCTTGGACACATTGGCTACTATCGGTGGTTTATAGAGTTTTTTTCTAAGATTGCAAAGCTATTGGTTGAGGTTATAAAGAAAGATGCTCTATTCATTTGGACTAAGGAGTGTGCACATGCATTCCAATAGCTAAAGGACAAACTCATAGAAACTTCAATTCTATGGGCATTAGACTAGTCCAAATCGTTTCATATAATGATAGATGCATCTAATTATGCCTTAGGATCCATGCTTACATAGTTGGATGATAAGAAACATCCATATTACATCTACTACGCAAGCTAAAGCATTGTGGATGCATAGTTGAATTATACTAAATCTGAGAAAGAACTAATGGTAGTGGTGTATGCTCTCAAAACGTTTAGGCACTATATTCTTGGCTATAAAGTTTTTTTGCACATAGATCATAATTTCATTAGCTTTCTAATAAACAATCTAATGTTGAACCCCCATATCATACGGTGGCTCATGATCTTGCAAGAATTTGATCTCACAATGTTAGATTGAAAGGGTATTAAGAATGAAATCATTGACCATCTCTCTCAGTTAAGATGGGATAATAAGGAGGAGGAGAGCCCACTCTCTAATCAATTTCTAGACAAACTCCTTTTATGGAAGCAATAAATGACCAAGTTCTTATCAAATCAAAATGGTATGATGGCATCCTCATTTACCTTCTTACTCAAGAGATGTCACAAGATTTGGAATTTAGGAAGAAACAATAGTTTCTTCATTAGGCTAAGTACTTCATGAAAATCAATAGACAACTTTACAATGTATGCATTGATGGCCTGGTTCATTGGTGTGTCATTGATGTAGATCAATTGTGTATTCTCTAATATTCTTATGGAGGCCTCTATGGAGGCCACTATGCTGGGTGATGCACAACCATAAAAATATTGATGGCAAGATACTATTGGCCTATAATCTTCAAGGATATGCACCAATTTATCTAATCTTGTAAGTGCTATCAATGAGATGGTGGGATGACCAGTCTAATGGAGGATCCTCAATAGTGGATTCAACCATTGGAGCACTTTGACATATGGGTCATTAACTTCATGGGTTCCATCACACCCATGTCAAATGAAAAGGCATACATCATCATAGTATTTGACTAATGCATCAAATGGATAGAAGCAATAGTCATCATTAACTGTACATCATCCATTGCTACTTGATTTGTATAACAAAATGTTGTAAATAGGTTTGGGATGCCACATGCACTGATTTCTGACAATGGAACTCAATTTACATGTGCCACTTTTTGAAAACTCATGCAACACTTAGGGGTCAAAGATAAATTAGCACCCTATCATCCCCAAGCCAATGGTAAAGCAGAGGTAACTAACAAGGAGATTACAAAGACTTTAATAAGAACTATTAGCAAATATAGGAGAGACTAGACCACAAAACTCAACGATTCCCTCTAGGCCTACCACTCCACTTGGAAACTCCCCATAGGCTACTCTCCCTTTGAGCTAGTGTATGGAAAAATTCCAACACTTCTAGTTCAATCTAAGCTTTGTAAACTTGCAATAACCTATGACTAGGACCTTGATCTAAGCCTAGCACAAAGAGAAAGATTGATCAACCTAAATGTACTAGATGAAAACTGATTGGTGGCCCTATCTTCAAATGAAGTGCACAAGGCATTCAACAAGCAACATCTTGACCTTAGAATATAGAAAGTGATTTCAACTGGGAGAGAAGGTTCTCTACTGGAATCCCACACATACCCTAGAAAATAAATTTTCAAATGTTGTGGGAGGGACCTTATATAATTCATGAAATGTTTTCCTCTAGGGTCATGTTAATCTAGAAACCTAAGAGACCACACAAAAAGAAGTTTATTAACATTCAACAAGTAAAACCTTTCTTAGAGCTAAGAAAAGCTAGTGCAACTACTACCTCATCAGATGAATAACCATGCTCTATATTCCATGTCTCTTCCTTTCAACTCAGTTGTGTGGGAGATGGTCATCCATGCTAACCACACACATGGCTCCTCAGTTTTTCACTTTTTTTTACACATTTTTATTTTACACTTGGTTGATTTTACCTCTTTTTGGTTTTCCATTTTATTGATTTTCTCGATTTTTTGTTTTACAACATCATTAGTATGCTTTAAATTTCTTGAATATTTTACACTTTATTATATATTTTACTTTATTTCATATGTGACTTTTCATTATTTTTACTAATAAAAGGGCTTTATTACTATGGGACATAGTGCCAATGTTGCTATTTACTAATGGTGGTTTGTGCTTAATATTTTGATTGCTAATGTCTGGTTTCTATTTTTGAATTCTAATGTTTGATAGCTAAGCCATGATTTATTTTTCATGAAATAGGCTTTGAGTCCATTTCATTCACCCATCAACAAACTCTATGGTCTTTCTCATTAACTTCTCATTAAACAAACTTTTAATAAATTTGTGACCTTGGTAGTTTCCGAAATTGGGAAGGATTCAAAGCTTTGCATAGGGTGTGAATTGAAGGGGACACAATACTCTTTGTACTCTTCTACTTACTTGAGTTCTTGAGTGTTTTCATTAACTTCTCACCATTCTATGTCAACCAATAATAGGAAGTTAAATAAAATCTTTGTATGGTTTGATTCCCATTTCAAAAAAATAAAAAAACACATGAAGAAAAAAACATGATGGGAATTAAAAGCACACCCCTTAGACAAATAAATGGGCTATGATTCATATGTTTTGGCATAGGGGTACCTTCACCACTCATCAATCATTAAAATCATCATCATATTATGTAAAATGTACCAAACTAGCCAAACATATAAACATACAAGTGTAAGCATAACAATATCTACAAGGATACCAATCTAAAGCATAGAAAAACACCATCAAACCTAAAAAAATATCATGAAACTTCATCATCAAATGAAGAACCAAAATCATCATCCAAAGGGCTATCACAAAATCCCAAATAATAACCTAGGATGCCAACTAATTCAAACAAAGAAATCCTTAATCATAACCATAACAGTAGATAGCATTATTATAACTCTTTCATTCCTATAAATTTTATAATGATTATAGATCTATAAAAAAATAAATATCTATACTTATTCTTTGTTAAAAATTTAGAAAGGTATTTATCAAAAATATAGGGTTATAGAACCATGAATCTAGGCTTAGAGAATCAAGCTGAAACAAAAATGGAAAGAGTAGCTGATAAGAAAAAGCTCATAACTTTGGTATGGAAAAATATTTTTCACTTATTCTAAAATAGCTTGAAATATATAAGAGTAAACCATCTACAATTAAATTTTTAGAGGATTATCTAGTAAGGTCTAGGAGATATGGGGTTGTTATAATGCATTATCAAAAACCACGAAATTATGGATAGTGTGGAAAGAAAATCTAATAACTTTATCAAAACACAACATTTTTAATTTATTCTAATTGGATCTGGAAGCTAAAACATATATAAATATTTAGGTATAATTTTATGATTTTATTATTAGCCATACTTAAGATTTAGCCTCCTTAATCCATGTCATAAAAATTCCTATGATTTTAGATAGGTTTGAAAGAATAGCACATAACTTAAAATATATTATCCTTTTTAAATTATTTTTTTATTAAAATTATATAACTTTTCAAGAAGATTTTGAAAACCTATAGTAGAAATCATAAATCAAATGTTATGTAAAAGATACAAACATTTTTCTATGCATTATTTATTTTGCTAATAAACATCTCTACAAATCCTAGCTTCATAAAGAGAATCATAGAGAGAGAGAGAGAGAGAGAGAGAGAGAAATCACAAAATTCTATAGATCAACTAAATAATTGTATAAATTTAATAAGAAAAAGATTAAAATCTCTAGATCTACCTTGAAATTAATTTGCAAAACCTATCTCACAAAACTATTGGTAAAATCATCACAAAACCCATGTCCAAAATCAATAGAAAAAACCATATAATTAATCATGAAATAAGCATACAAAATCCATCCAAATAGAATTATATCCCTTCAAAGTAAAACACATCAACCCACACAGTTTTAGAATCATATGGAAAAAATAAACAACAACCATCATACGAATGTGCACAAAACCTGTAACCATAAATGGGGAAGAAGCCAAGATAACTCACCTCTAAATCTAAACACTGAAAAGTCACAAGAGAGAAAAGTAAAACATAAATATTCAAGTAATTCACATGTCCAATCTACAATTCCACAGTACTTTTGAGCTCTAATCTCATAACACCTCTCTTGATATCCTCAAAGTGTAAGAAAGAATTGAACCATGGGAGCTTTAATAGAAATTAACTAGAAAACCATGGAATAGAAGAAAACACAAATTTCTCAACCATCCATAAAGCCATAACAAAACTACCAAAAATAATTTTCATCTTAAACTCAACTTCCTCTCACACTCACTCAACTCTTTCACATATCAAAACCATTAAAAGAGAAGAATATCGTAAAAATTTACAATGCTAAAAATATAATTCAAAACCTCTCAACATAGATGAGTATGATAAGTCTAAATTAAATGCATAAAAAAGTATATATATAGCACATGATGAGACGCGATATTGCATGCACTGTGATATCGCGGTCCGCCGCCAAATCTATAAATAAGAGGCGACACTCCCCTCATTTCTCATCCTAGGCTAGAAGTAGCAAAGCTCTGGTAGTTTAATCACTCCAGAGATAGAATATTTTCCATGTGCCCGTAGTAGGAGTTCTCAAGTGAACGGATCTTTATTCAAGCAACTTTGTACTTGAACGCAAGTTGTGTATGGAAATAAAGATGAGCTTTGTGGATAAACCTTGCAGTGCATGGAATAGGTTTATTACATGTTATTTCCTACCTGTTATTTATTACATGCATTAGCGTGGCATGAGTATAACTTGGTTATGGGCATTGACGAATGTGTACGGCTAACCAAGGAATCGGCTACTCATCGTGATTAGATTCTCTTACCCTTGTCTCCTAGAATGCGGGATGAGTATGACTTGATTACAAGCATCTACGGACGTGTACGGCTAGTCAAGGAATCGGCTAACCATCACGCTTAGGCTAGTTAGGTGCCTCAGTACGACCACTTCGAGCATGTGCGTTACGTGTGGTAATCCCAGTAACGATTAGCATTTGGTAGCCACAGTTGCATAGTTCAGGGTGTGTACAGTAAGTGGGAACGGATGCTGATGCTAGTTAATTTAAACTTAGGTCCTTAGTTAGAGTTAGTTAGTTCTCTCAACCCTTCACCCTTTAGCATAGGAGATAAAACCATAAAAGACAGAAAAAATCATATACCTTGGACTTACTTAACCATACACCATGACAAAAACAAGTAAGTTTGGGAAGA
>MNCI01034319.1:69744-82397 GCA_015680685.1 Gnetum montanum | reverse complement strand
AAATATCATTAGACATTTGGAAAGAAGGAATGAAGAAAATAAGAGCTCAACTACCAATCATACATATGAATACAACATTTTCCTGTACGATCACCCCAAGGGCCAATTCCCAATCTTGTTACATTTATATGAGCATTGGGGAAGCACATTACACCCAGATTTCGTACAAAGATACTATGTTCAATCATAGTGGCAACAATCCCAATCATGGGGGAAGCCACCCCTAAACTAGAGACAACCTTCATATCATCTGAATCCAAATGCTTATTTAGTACAATATCCTATTTACTCAACTAGGCCAACATACTCTATCTTACCACATTATTATTCCCCTCAGTACTATCAACCCATGTCCTCAACACAACCACTGCCTTGTGTACCTTACACTTCTTCTAAATTTCAACATTCTCATCCTTTCCCTCCTTCTACATTGCCACCAACTATTTCTAAAGTGTCTACACCATAGCAACAAACCACGAACATGACTTGTGCTACTATTGCCAACAATAGTGAGAGACCTCCTCAACATCAAAGGTGTCCCTTCTTTAGACATGACCATAGGAAGGGACAACAAAATTCCAAGGCCACTGCATTCTCTAACTTCTNATCCCCCATTTTAATAACAAGCAGGATTAATAAATATTTTTCATTTTCTTTAATTTTACAATTTTCGTTTTCCAGTTTTTCATCTTTTAATTTCTTGTTTTATACTTTTGTCTTTTTATCTTTTTATCTTTTTACAAGTAATCTCATCTATGAATAAAACACTCATGTGGCTCATTAGTTGAGGTGTGTTCTATGTTATTGAGTCTTGAGCGATCAATTATTTGGACAGTGATCCCATTACACCCACTCATCCATTCTACAAATAAGAGGTTCTATTGGAGGGTACAGTGATAATATTGACATTCTTAAAACTTAAAATTAATTTTTGTGTTCATTGTACCCAAACAAAGAAGGATGGATCAAGAGGTAATGATTAGGGTGTGACATCAAGGGGACTTGTGGATTCTCTTTGGGGACGTCTGTGAGAGTTATCATGCAACATGGTTGTACTAAGATCCTTGTAGATCTAACGCAAAATAGGAGTAAGAGTAATCAAAACGCACTCAAAAATCCAATGGTGTTCTAGGGGGTCCCACTGGAAAGACATGCACCCATGCCTAAAGGTTGACAACTTCTCTGGATCCATTCATTCAAAAACAAAACGAAAAGAAAAGTGCCACAAAGCAAAAATCACTCCTCCCTTGAATAAAATACCAAGTGATTGTATGCCTTGTTGTTATGGTACTCTCATAGTTGCTCATCATGGGATAAAACAATGTGGTGTCATTGATCAGAGGAATGGACTTGGTCCTGATCTTNACTACAAATCCCCTAGCCACATATGTTGAAATCCTTTTTAAGCCCTTCATGGGAAAGAGGTGATATGTTCCAATTTTGAAATAGATCCTCTCTTCCGTCATCAACTCTCCAAATGTCTTATCCTTGCCATATGCCCTTTCCAACCAAACTTGTCATGCATTAGGGTTTAAACGGGTAGATAACTGAACAACCTTTAGCCCTATATTTGGAAGGTTTAATACCTCTGAGATGGCCTAAACAGAAAATTCAATTGTCACACCACAAATTTTAGTTGTGGTACCTTGTTCTCTATTGTGCCAAAATTGGTATGTTTTCCCTAGGTACCAGACACTGCTTTCAGAGAGGATAGGACATAAGGGAGACCCTTTGAGGTGGTCTCTAATAGCCTCAGGAGAAAATTCTGCAAAAGATTCAAAATTTAATTCCACAATCATTGTAGTGAATGTGGACCTTTCATGGATAGCCTAAACACAATCCTAGGAGAAAGTGAGATGTTGCCTTTGTTCAAGCGCTGTAGCAACTCCTCCTTCTACTTTCCTTGACTGTACAATAGCAAGGTCTTCTTGCTAAATGCTAAATGATTGTTCCTCCTACTTTGCATGTTGTCTATCAGGGACTTGTCCTTCGCCTCTCCTAGGTTGTTTTCTTCCACCTTGAGTAGGAACTTCCTGTTGTCCACATTTCGGGGCCATCTGCAATCACACGGGGCCAATCGTTATTAAGGTTTGTTTCGAAGTTAAGTTATACCTTACTTCTTGCCTTAATTAATTTATTTTATCTCTATGTTATGTTTCCAAAAATATTATAATAGTAAGTCCTTTTTACTTAGGTGGTTTCCAAATTAGTTTCCCGGTATAACTAGGGGGATGAAATTATTTTTGGTACATTTATCTTTAATGTTATAACTAATTACCCTTGATAATTTCCTTCGAGAGATCATAAATTCCAAAAAGGTTATGAATTATTTGGCATATGTCCCTCCCCCACAACTAAGTTGAACACTCCAGGTTCAAGTGGGTTCAAACAGAATGAANTCGCTCACTGGTCCTCCGATTTTCATTCTGTTTGAACCCACTTGAACCTGGAGTGTTCAACTTAGTTGTGGGGGAGGGACATATGCCAAATAATGCATAACCTTTTTGGAATTTATGATCTCTCGAAGGAAATTATCAAGGGTAATTAGTTATAACATTAAAGATAAATGTACCAAAAATAATTTCATCCCCCTAGTTATACCGGGAAACTAATTTGGAAACCACCTAAGTAAAAAGGACTTACTATTATAATATTTTTGGAAACATAACATAGAGATAAAATAAATTAATTAAGGCAAGAAGTAAGGTATAACTTAACTTCGAAACAAACCTTAATAACGATTGGCCCCGTGTGATTGCAGATGGCCCCGAAATGTGGACAACAGGAAGTTCCTACTCAAGGTGGAAGAAAACAACCTAGGAGAGGCGAAGGACAAGTCCCTGATAGACAACATGCAAAGTAGGAGGAACAATCATTTAGCATTTAGCAAGAAGACCTTGCTATTGTACAGTCAAGGAAAGTAGAAGGAGGAGTTGCTACAGCGCTTGAACAAAGGCAACATCTCACTTTCTCCTAGGATTGTGTTTAGGCTATCCATGAAAGGTCCACATTCACTACAATGATTGTGGAATTAAATTTTGAATCTTTTGCAGAATTTTCTCCTGAGGCTATTAGAGACCACCTCAAAGGGTCTCCCTTATGTCCTATCCTCTCTGAAAGCAGTGTCTGGTACCTAGGGAAAACATACCAATTTTGGCACAATAGAGAACAAGGTACCACAACTAAAATTTGTGGTGTGACAATTGAATTTTCTGTTTAGGCCATCTCAGAGGTATTAAACCTTCCAAATATAGGGCTAAAGGTTGTTCAGTTATCTACCCGTTTAAACCCTAATGCATGACAAGTTTGGTTGGAAAGGGCATATGGCAAGGATAAGACATTTGGAGAGTTGATGACGGAAGAGAGGATCTATTTCAAAATTGGAACATATCACCTCTTTCCCATGAAGGGCTTAAAAAGGATTTCAACATATGTGGCTAGGGGATTTGTAGTGTTGATGGAAAAGGTTAATGTTAACCTACCTCATCTATACTTTACAGAGATCCTGAGGCGGTTCGAAGAATGGAAGACAGGAAAGATGGTGTCACACTTCCCTTGCCTTTTCAGGAAGCTGTGTCGACGTGCTAGTATTAGAAGATACACTAATGATGTCCTTCAAAAAGCCCAAAATGCTTCATATGCTAAATTGTTAAAGCCACTAGCAGCAAGGGAAATCACTGGTGAGACGCTGGGACTGGAATAAGAAAAAGAACAAACGGTAGGGCCAACTACAACTCAACTTGCAAGACCCAACCAACTTCCAAGTACAGAGCCCAACCAACAACAAAAAGTAGGGCCTAGCATGGGCCAAGACCAACGACTGCCACCGCAAGATTATAGATTGTCGATGAGCCATCTTAGGGCCATAGCTAAGACGGTCAGTTGGGGAATTCATGATGATGCAAATCTCTTCCATGTCATCGACGATGCCATAAAGCCCATGGTTTCTTTGGATTGTGCAAGGAGTGAAGTGTCCATCGATATAGGAGGAGGGGAGAGCACTTGGTCACAATAGATCTCGGGGAATGGTGCATCTTTCCAAGTGCAATTAGAAACTGGTGAAGGAGCCACAGTGGTGGTCATGCAACACCAGGATGCAGCAGGAGCCGTAGATGTGGTCGTAGACCACATTAAAGAATTTTTTAATGTACCTGTTGTGCCACCAGCAGATCTCATAGGAGAATAGGATGCCCAAAATTTAGCCAGAACATTAATGACTCCTGTAGAACATGAGGATGTGCTTGATCGATTGCTACAAATAGGATAAGTAATGAAATCTTTGTTTGACATCCCTCAAGATGTGATGGCAATTCAATTAGACCTCATTTCCACCAAAGGAAAGCTAGTCTTGACAGAGATGAGGGCTGAGCATGCTGAAGCAGAGGTGCAAAAATTGCAGGAAAGGGTCATGACCCTACAAGAAGCATAGCGGGATCCTTTGCAATTTGTTCCTGCAGACTAGCTAGATAATTTCAAAATTGAGAAACTGACCAAACTACTAACGGAGAATAATAAGGTGGCAAAATAAAAAGAGAAGGTTGTTTGGGATGCCTCTGCAGCACAAGCGCAAACTCATGCACATACCAAGGCACTCAAGGCCTTACAAGAGGAAAATAAGCAAGTTGTTGCTAACAACCTTCGGTTGACCTCTATGGAAAAGCAAAAGAATGTTCTTGAAGAACACTTCCATCAATTTCAAGAACAATTCATTCAGGTCAACCAAGACATGAACCATTTAGCCAGGGAGAATCGAATCCTCTCAATGGAGGAGGTATGCACCATCCTCTAGAAGATGAATATCGAAATAAGCGGGTGGCAAAATGAGGCTAAACAGCATGAAAAGCTCAAAGAGCACTTCCAAAACTAGGTGGGGATGTACAAATAGATCATTGAGAAGGAGATCCATATGGCCAAGGCCCACATCAACACAATCAATGCTGAACACACTGACTGGCAGGCCATATTGGACACATATGTATTTGCCCACCAAGCGGAAGTTAAGAATTGGGACCTGCAGATCCAAGATCTTACAGAATACATGGAGCTGGAAAGCCTGTAGTATGCCAACCTTGCCATGTTAATAGTAGGGTGTCTGAGAATAGAGCTCAAGCAATAGGTAGCCACCACCTACAGCAAATATGAAACAGAATTTGTAGAACGCAAGAAGATATTGCAAAAACTAGAGATTGAAAATTCTGAACTTGAGGTGGTTAAAGCAAGCTACCAGGGACAAAAAGGTGTTGCAATAGATTTGGCTCGATGGTTTGTAGATTTCCAAGAATACAAAGACAAAGCCAGAGCCTACGAGGAGGAATGACAGGTGTTTGCGGCTTAGTATGTCAAGAGAAATCAAATGTTTCCCCAGCTACCCTGCCCATGGGAAGTGCCAACTCCATCAAACATTGGAACGTTAGCATGGATGGTGCAAGGCCCCCAAACCGAAGAGGAGAAAATCTAGGCCATACTTCAACACCATCAAGTTCCTAGACCTGAAGCACAAGAGAAGGGAAAGGCACCCATGGAGGAGCCACTGCCACCAAGAACTACATGAGTTCCATTAATCTTGTAGCTATAGGATTTTCTTTAGCATTCTTTATGTTGTGTCTCAATTTTGTTCTGATTCCACACTGTGGCATGCACCAATTCTCACCATTCAATAATCCCATACCTATCCACTATGTAATCAACGAAGCTTGTTCTCACTGTAACTCGAGGACGAGTTTTCATTCAGTCATGGGAGTATGATGAGTTATCATTTTGTTGGTCGTGATATCGCAGCGTATCTCCTCATCAATAAATAAGAGGTAGACATATGAGTCTAAAATTATTAGTTATTAGCTTTAAGTATTTAGTTTTAAGTAGTTCTTCTCTTAACCCTTCTCTCCCAATGTATGCCCGCAGTGTGGTGATTGTAATTGTACAACACCTTTATTCGAGTGTGACGTACTTGGACACGCACATGACCGGAAATAAAGATCAAGATTACTTCATCATTGTAGCATTCACTTAGTTTAATTATTTATTTCATTGTTATTTACCGCTTTCTTAGTTAATATCTCTTCACCCTAAGCTCTGGTTAAACGCGGAATGAGTACGACTTGATTACGAGCATTTAAATGTGACTACTTGGTAACCCAGTAGCATACCTGGGATCTACGCTTGGTAATCCCAGTGGTAGTCATGCATGAGGTCCAAGATGTATATGGATGATTAAAGAATGGATGCTCATCGCACTTAGGCTAGTTAGATTCTCTCTCACCCTCTCTATCTTAGCTTAGTTAATATTATTTTCCATTATCTCCAGGAGTAGCATTAGTATAGGAACACATCATACACATAATTCTAGACTAAACCATACTTGAAAAATTTAACACTAGTCTAGATGGAAAGATAGTGAATTGTGACCTAAGGATAACTGTCTTGATATCACAACTAGCCTATCTGCGAAGTTCGACTAGATCGTGCATAAAACGCTCATATTCATATGGTTGAGTGTAGGGGTACCTCGACACTCATCACTCTATTATGAAAAGGTATTTTCAATTATTCTTAAACAATTTAAAATATATAAGAGTAAAATATTTACAAGTAAATTTTCATAGCATCATCTAGTAAGGTCTAGGAGATATGAGGTTTTTATTATGTGCTATCAAAAACCATGAAATTATGGATAGTGTGGAAAGAAAAACTAATAACTTAATCAAAACACAAAATTTTTAATTTCCTCTAATTGGATCTGGTAGCTAAAACATATACAAATAGTTAGGTAAAATTTTAGAGTTTTATCCCCAGCCATACTTGAGATTTAGCCATATGAATCTACATCATAAAAGTTCCTACAATTTTAGAAAGGTTTAAAAGAATAACATATAACTCAAAATATACTACACCTATTTAAATGATTCCTTTTTTTAAATTGTACACCTTTTTAAGATTATTTCAAAAAAATATAGAAAGAATCCTAAATCAAACATATATAAAAGATACAAACATTTTTCTACATATTATCTATTTTTCTAATTAAAATCTCTAGAAACCCTAGCTCCATGAAAAGAAATCACAAGAAAAAAAAGAGAGATAGCAAATCTAGAAATTATATAGATCATTAAAATAATTGTATAAATTTCATAAAAAATATTAAAATATCTAGATCTACTTTGAAATTAATTTTCAAAATCCATCCCACAGAACTATTGGTGAAATCCTCAGAAAACCCATGCCCAAAATCATTAAAAACAACAATATAATTAATGAAGAATTACACATACAAAATCCATCCAAACATAACTTTATCCTTTAAAAACAAAACTTATCAACTCATAAATAATTTTAGAGTCATATAGAAAAAATAAACAAGACCCATGCTAGAAATATGCACAAAACTTGTAAATGGGGAAGAAGCCAAGATAACTCACTTCTAAATGTGAACGATGAAAAATAGTAAAAGAGAGAAGCAAAATGCAAGATCAAATCAATCTTCACAACTGATATTTAATTCTGTAGCAGTTCCTAGCTCTAATCTCATAGCACCTCTTCCTATATTGTCAAAGTATGTGAATGAATTAAACCATGGAGTTTTAATGAAAACAGAAGAATACACCAATTGTCCAAACTTCAACAAAGTCATAAAAAAATTACCAAGAATCTCTTCTATCTTAAACATAACTTCCTCTCCCACTCATGTAACTCTCTCACACATCACAACCATTAACAAACAAAAATACCATAGAAATCTACAATGCTAAAAATATAACCCAAAACCTTCCAACATAGGTGAGCATGATAAGTTTAAAATAAATATATAAAAAATTATATATATCATACATGTTAACAAAATAGATAACACATAGAAATATAGAAGAGTAACCTATCTATATGTAAAGTTTTAGAGGATTATCTAGTAATGTCTAGGAGATATAGGGTTTTTATTATGCACCATCAAAAATCGTGCAATTATGAACAATGTGGAAAGAAAAACTAATAACCTCAACCAAATATAGTGCTTTTAATTTCTTTCAATTATATCTAGAAGCTAAAACATGTAAAAATATTCAAATAAAAATTTAGGGTTTTATTCCTGGCCATACTCGAGATATAGCCTTCTTAATTTGCATCATAAAAATTCCTACTATTTTAGATAAGTCTAAAAGAATGACATATAACTCAAAATATACCATGTCTTTTTAAATGATTCTTTTTCAAAAAAATTATATAACTTTTCAATAGAATTCTAGAAACCTATAGCAAGAATCCTAACTCAAATGTATGTGAAAGATATTGATGTTTTTCTATGCATTATCTATTCTACTAATGAAAATATCTAGAAGCCCTAGCTCTAATCTTACAAAAATTTATAGAAACCAAAATAGGAGTCGAGATTAGTATAACCTTAAGTTCATCAAATCTAGCAATAGTTTTAGAATCATATAGCAAAAATAATTAGGACCCATCCCATGAATGTGCACAAAACCTATAACCGTAAATGGGGAAGAAGCCAAGATAACTCACCTTTGAATCTAAATGATGAAAAACCATAAGAGAGAGAAGAAAAATGTAGGATCCAAGTAATTTGCACAAGTGATCTATAATTCTATAGCACTTCCTAGCTCTAATCTCATAGTACCTCTTCCTTGATTATCAAAGTATATGAAAGAATTGAACCATAGGAGTTTTAATGTAGATTAAATAGAAAACCATGGAATGTAAGAAAACACCAATTGTGCAAACTTCCACAAAGCCATACAAAAACTACCAAAGTCTTTTCCATCTTAAACATAGCTTCCTCTCCTACTCATGTAACTCTTTTACATATCACAATTATTAATAGAGAAAATACCATAAAAATCTACAATGCTAGAAATATAATCTAAAACCTTCAAACATAGATGAGTATGATAATTCTAAGTAAATACATAAAAAATCATATATAGCACATATGTTAACATATAAGAGTTATCTTAGCTTTTTCCTTATTAGAAAACAATGTAGGTTTTGGTTGTTGCCTCCATCATAGGTTTGGTTGTCATGTTTGCATGCTTGTTGGTTTTTTGAGTGATGGAGCTAACATTGAGTTTGTGTGGTTGGTTGGAGATGGGTTCTTTGAAGATGGTTTTGATTATTGATCCCCATTGTAGACTACACTACTATGGCTCTTGCTGCAGACCTCATCTTATAGGACAGTATGATTCTATGGCTCAATGGTCTTTTTCTTTTGGTTTGTGTCTCTAGAACATTAGAGGTGATGTCTCTAACACCAGTATGTTTAGGGAACATTGGAAGTGATGTTTTGGGTGATGCTTCATGTTCCAATTGAGACTAATAATAAATCCATGAGCATGGTAATTTGATATTTGGTTTGATACATGTTGGCTTTGGCTTTTAGCAAGTACACATGACAACATAGTACACATTTAACACTAAATGTGGTGTGTGCTATCCTCCTTGTTTGTAGTGAATAGACAAATCTTGGTTTTGGCATTGTATGATGAATGGATATTATAGCGGGGCATTTTTATATTTGTTTTGATGTTTTGTTGGTTCACTTGTGTGCTTGTTGAGGTAACATGTTTGCAAGTCAGCCATGCTCCTTCTAATCCTCATAAGATGATGCTGCCAAGGTTTTGCATTCATCTTGATAACCAATTTTATTTTAAGATTAATAAGTTTAGGAAGAGGATGGAGCTTTTGAAAAATTTATTAGATGTCATATGAGGTTGATAATATTATCTCTTTGTTTAGAGCTTTGGATATTATAGGTGGGTATTTTAAGCATTGTGTTATACCTGTAACCATGTGATGTGAGCGCAATCTCGTGAATGAAATAGCGATGTTAAAAATAAACATGTTAGAATAAACACGCGTTCAATTGGAATGGGGAAAAACGAGAAAAACTGTCGTAGATGAAAGATTTCGCTATTTCGCGACTGTTGGAAGGCAACGGAATCTGGATGATCAGCAGCAGCTAATTAACCTAGGAACCAACCAGACCGGAGACAGGCAAAGGACTTCGAAAATCAAAAACAACTAAAAACATCCTTATTATCATCATCAGCATAGCGACGATGATTAACGCAAGCAAAGAAAAATGAAAAGCAAAATTCTAAGGCTGTGTAAGCTGCCATCCGGAGAGACGGTCCGGGCAGGGCTGGACATGAGTGAGAGGAGGACGTGCGGTGGTGGCGTTGGCGGAGGAGCACGACCACCAGTCCTTGGGAGCGAAATGGTAGCACGGCTCGCTGCTGAAGCCGGACCTACAAACCTCCTGTTCAGAGCTGCTTCTGTGGATGTAAAATGGGACGAGGCCGCCCAGAGCCTGCGAGACGTAGCCGAAGGTGGAGTCAAAACTGGTAAGTAGAACATCGCTGAGACTGAGCATCCACATATCCAGCAACGCCTCCTGCTGGTGCTCTATGTCGTGCCTCTCCACGCCATCATCCTCGGCCAACGTCTGCGTCACCACGCGGACATGCCGGCCCAGCCCCGCCTCCATTTTCCCCCGCCGTTGTCGCAGCGGCTCCAAATGACGCCGCACCAGCGTCGCAACGTACACACTCACGTGGCCCCGGGACCCCGGCCTCGGACACAAACCGGAGCGGTTCATGATGCAGCGGAAAATGTTGTAGTCGTAGGCGGCGGTGTAGCCGTGGAACTCGCGGATCTGGACGCCGACGCGGCGGTCGGCGGCGCTCACGAGCGCGGCCTTGGCCGAGATCCGGCGCCACATTTCGTCCGACGGCGCGTACAGGATCTTGGACACCACGTGGAAGGGATTCCGGTCGGGGAACAGCAGGCGCAGAATCGGAGCCAGGGCGGGGTTCTCGAACATTGCCGTGGCGAAGAACTGGTTGCTGGAGCGGATGTTCAAGATGGCCACGTCCCGCAGGCGGGCGAATGTCTCGGGGCACGTCAGCAGGCGGAGCTCGGCGTCCGTGGACGAGTGGTGCATCCCCAGGGACACCACCGCCGGCACCGGCGCTGCCGGCGTTGCCAGAAATTGAAGAGGGGAGATGCCGACACCGCCGTAGAAAGGCACGGCGTCGTCTACGAGGGCGCCAGCTAATGGCTCGCAGAAGATGCGGCGCCATTCCCGGTAGGAGAGCAGTATCACGCGCTGCGAGACAAGGGCGTAGATGAAAGCGGAGGTCGTGCCAAGCATTCGGTTTCCCAGGCCTCCGGAAACACTCCCCGCCACAACGTAGCGGCACTGCAGGACGGTGCTGCTGTTGCTGTTGCTGGGTCTTCTGTTGTGAATGGCCGCCACGCGCTCGTGCGACTCCGCAGCAGTGCAGCGGCGATGCATGGCGACGTAGGCTGCCAGGGCTGAATCGAAATGAGGCGACGCCGGCTTCGCGTACCGGTGCAGCCGGTGTCCGCCCTCTCGCCGGAACAAGCACGACAACGGCGGCGACGTGGCATTGAGGACGTTGGCATCGTGGGCTTGCGAGTTCAGGCCGTCGATGAGATTGCAGAGTAAGCGGGCGTCGTCATCGTTTGTGATTTTGTTGCAGTGCGCGACGGCCTTCTGCGTGGCCGTCGGCAACGTTTGCAAGTATTCAGGGGACGCTGCTGCTGCTATCAGAGCTCCGAAATTGCATAGAAGAAACAGCACCACCATCATTTGTTGTTTTGTGGTTATGGTTGTGGCTGCGCAAATGCAATGGAAACGATCTGTGATATGAGTTGCGAGTGAGGATGAGAGGATCCGTTTTCTTTAAAGGACCAGCAGGAACCCACCTCAGCTCAGCCCCATGAGCTTTCGATGTACCAATGTTGGTGTTTCGTATGGAGAGATAGAATCATTATTGTAACATATCATATATATTGATATTACATCAGGGTGATGAAGGAGCATTACCTAAAACAACATTACTTATCTTTGTTTTTAGTTTTTGAAAACCTATCAGTATAATAGTGATCGATCAAATCATTATAGCTCTTTGATTATTTTGATTCTGATTGCGATCTATTTAGTTTTGGATTTCTTGGGAAATTCCCCACAACGTTCAAGAAGGAATCAGGTTGAAATATTGTGTAGATAACAATTTATTAGTGTTTCTTTCCATATTATCCAGAATCGTCGAAATTTTTATAAGGTATAGTTATGAGACTGCATCTTTGCTTTTGTTATAGATCGGGATCTGAAATTTTAATATGGTCTTTATATATCTAAGGACATTCAGATCCAAGTAGAAACACTAAGAATTAAGTGTAGTCTGAGAGTTATAATCCAACCTTTAGGTACTATCTAAAATTAGGCAAATATCTGATACGCAGAATTATCTATTAATAGCTCATTATCTATGATGCATTTTCTCCTAAAATTTGTGTGGGTCTTTTCTATGGATGTTACCTTTCCAACAGAAGTGGAATCAGTGAAAAATAAGTTGTTTTGGTAGAGTTATCATAGATTTACTAGCTGTAATTTGTTCTGTCTTTGTTTCTAATTACCTAGAATTAAGGACTGATATCTCTTACTGTGAATCTTTAATTACTCTGATATTTTACCAGTAAGTAGGAATGGCCGTTAACATTCAGATGCATCATGATTTATTGAGAAGTTCATTGGAAGGTGTGAGTTATGGTAGTTTTAATAATAGATGGTCTCGTTGTCTTAATCTAGTAAGACACATTTTGAGAAGTTTGGATTCTTGGTG
>MNCI01034319.1:30367-68715 GCA_015680685.1 Gnetum montanum | reverse complement strand
TATATATATATATATTTAATATTGAACAATATAATCTATTCACATTTATTTTTATAACAATTAATCACTTCCATATTCTTTTGGTTATGGCTTCACCATAATCCTTCCTTTTGCTATGTTAGAATGATTTGATCTTATTACTCTGCCATGATCAATCTCTTGTTAGCCTTTTTTACCCAATGTAATGCTCTTTGATCTAAGGCTAAGAAGGAGGGTGTTACAAGACATTTAGTTGAAAGCTTATGGGTTCAATTCCTAGCAAACTTATAGTTGTAATAATAGTTGAGTAGCCTTGTGGTGGGATGCTCTTATTTAGTAGGTCACATCTACCTTACTATAGTTAGGGAAAAGAAATGTAAAGAACCTATTGGACTAGCTTATTTTAAAAAATCTTTTGCATAATACTACATATAAGAGAGGAATTGTTGAATCCCAAGTATAATATTAATAGTAAGAAAAAAGAAAAAAAAAGAGTACATCACATCATTAACAACAAAAATAATATAAAAAGAAAAAACTTTACTCATGTGTACAACCTTATAATTTATATTTTTGGTAAATCAAGAGAACAAAATAAAATAAATTTTTAGTAAGGAGTATAGCCCCACATGAAAAACATTTACATTAGTTTCATCATCCATGCTTGAACTTATGTTAGCAAAAGGATTTGAGGTACTAATAGAAAGTTGTAACAAGATACCAATATATTCCACATTTTTAGAACTTTGTTGCTTAATATAAACTTTAAGTTAAGAATCTTTACTAACAACTTATATGTCTATTGAGAACAAACCTATGGCTTTCAAAATCCAAGTCACATACATTAATTATTGTTTATTAGGTTTAAAAACTTGAAAGACATTAAGCTTTCAATCATCCATCACCTCTCTTAAGATCTTGCCTTGGCAAGATAAGTATTGAGCCTTTGGGTAATCATCCTTTTTCTTCTTTTCTTTATAAGAAATCCTTTAATAAGAAGTAAAAACTTGTGAGGGTGCTTCTGGATAAGGGAAAGGCTTGTCCTTTTTCTATCTCAAAGGGAAGGTTTTTCAAGATTTGTTATAAGGATGAAAACTTGAAAAGCATCCCCAAAACCATTAGGCTTTTTCTTTAGACTTTCTCTTTGATGATCTGATGTACCCTAAAACTTTTAAATATTATGATTCATTTTTTTGAGGTTTGACATTCCCAACCCTTTCAAATTATCCTTTTTAAAATAACAATGAGGTGTTAACTTGGAGCCTCCAAATCAAGAGTCTTAGCATTAGGCTAACACCTCATTATTGTCTCATAATCATATTTGGTTCTTTACAATAAAACTAACTAACCACATTTAATTTTCTGCAATAATAACAAGTAACCACATTTGGTTCTTTATCATAGTAACAACTAAATATTGGTAATCCAACATTCTATTTTTTACAGTTAAAATTTCTATCATGAATAAAAATTCGAAATTGATTTTTCCAAAGGCTTAAGTTGAATGTAGATGTAGTCTCTTGTTCTTTGCCATTTATCCCAATAATAACATAAGAAGTCCTTGTCTACATTGTTCAAAAATCCTTGTCTACATTGTTCACAATATTAGTTGAATTAGCTTTCTTTGTAGTGTTTGGTCTATTAGTCACCTCTTGTAAACTACAAATAACCCTTTTGTATAGAATTTTTTTTATGTAATTAAAATTAAATAACCACACAAAAATGTCTAAATATTTATCTAGTTGATTACAAACTTTTGACTTTACATAATTGATGATATTAAAGGCTTACTCATCCTTAATAAAATCAACCCCATTTTCATCAACAAGTGGCATAAAAATATAAACTTATCTATAGATTGTTGACTGAAAGTGCTCTAAGAAGTTAAAGACCACAAAAATTTGGTAGTGCAAGGAACCATGGTTTCTTACTAGATGAAGTAGCATATAGTTTGATTTATTCATATATTTTTTGAGCAGAAAAAAACCTTTGTTCATAACATTTATTCTTCTTAAATATGCTAGTGTACTATTTTCCAAGGCTATATAACTCATTGCAAAAGTATACTATTTTAACAAATGGTTTTGCACTCTTTTAACAACATTTTGAAATTCATAATGATCAACCCTAATATCTACATAAAATGTTATTTTTAAAAGATTCAAGCAATCTCAACCAATAATATTTGTACTCTTTTATCAACATTTCAAAATTCATAATGATCAACCCTAACATCCACATAGATAATTTTTAGAGAAGTTAGGCAATTTTGACCAATGATTTTTGCACTCTTCTAGCAACATTGTGGAATTCATTGTGATCAATGCTAACATCCGCATTAGATGTTATTTTTAAAAGTAAAAAGTACTCTCTCGAATACTTGAAACATATTTTACTATACATAGCATTGTATTTCAGTAATATTATTGGATGGTTCTTTTCTTTTCATATGCCAATGTTCAATCTAAGGATCATTAAAGCATTGGCCTTCCTTGATGTATAATTATTTGATTACAATACAAGATTGTTTCTTGTAACTTCAAAATTCAATGATATAGATGTTACATTGCTAGGTAATTTTTATGAGAGCATTGGAATAATACCTATAAAGATAAAATAAAAATAGAAAAAAAATTGATGTTAGATAACTTTATATAAAAATTTAGAATTAAAAAGTTAAATAGAAGACTAGAATGTAAAATATAAGGCTAAAATAGTTGTAAAACTACTACTATTAAAAGGTTATCAAAATATGTCAATTAGAAATATAAGTCACTACAAGTATCTGTTTCTTCCTATTATTATACATATACCTAATAATGCTTACATATTCTAATATAAATCTAGCCACCATATTCATCAAAGATATTCATATGGTATCATTATTCTTCAACATCTTTTTATCATAGGTTAGTCCTTTTTCCAATTGCCGAACTCTTCTATTCTTTATGAACTATGCTTAAAAAAAGCATATAGATGGGCAACTAGTTTCTCAATTTTATTTATTTGAAAAAATGACTCAAAATTTTATATGCTAAATTCATGAGATGTGCAATACAATGTACAAACATCATATATAACATTGTTGATGTTTGCATTCTTCTACACAATGCTGTTCTACAACCCTATATGTTAGTAGTCTTATCTATAGCTAAGAAAATAAGCTTTTTTTAAAATCTTTTTTTACTAAGACCAACAATATTTTTCAAAATAGATAAAAGAAGCTTGTATGGTAAGTTAACTACGCACCTTTCTTCAACCTTTTTTGGAGAATGAGTAAATAAGATTTTCACACATTCAATGTCTTGAACAAGATAAACATGGATAGACAACCAAGTAATAAAATTAATAGCCACAACCTCATCAAGGAACAAACTAAAAAATTCTATCCTCTTAAGTTTTTATCTAAGCTCTTATCTTTCCACATTCATTAAAAATTTTACAATTTTCAATAGGCTTAGAATTGACCATTGGATATTTATAAGTCTAAGTATGTTAACAATTTTAAAATTTGTTTTATGCATTGATTTTTTTATTATTGGTTTTGTTTCAACAAGGGAAAATTGTGATGAATTAAATTTTCTTAAGGTTCATAGCTTTCTTATTATTTTATTTAATAATTTGAACAATAGTACCTAGAGTCTTATTTTTTGGTTTTTTGCGATTCCACTCTTTGTAAAGCTCTGTATTTTTTAATGCATGTAAGTATTTACACTTCACCATAATGTTTGGTTCTCCATAGTTCCATCTTCATTTGAAAATCTTTAATAATAGTTATTACAATGTTTTTTAGTTGTATCTAACTTTAATGACAAGTTGGATTCTTCTTTTGTCTTCTATTATTTTGCATATTTTGTAACAATACTTTGTAATATTACCCATTATGTTTTCTAAAGGAATTAGTTCAATAAATGGAAATATTTGCACCCACTTTGAAGAGAAATTTCAATTCTTATTCCCCACTAGGTTTTACTTTTTCATTTTTTTGACTAAAATGCTATTGAAAATTTCATTGGCATTAATGAATTCTATTTCTTTGCTTAGTTTGAAAGGTTTTGTTTCCTTTAGAAGAATGATCTTAGGTATAAAGGTGTTGTTCTTTTATGTAGTGATTGTTTCCTCCTAGTAGCTATAGGTTATGGAATAGTAAGATTGGGTACTGATGATTTATGCAAAGTTATAGGCTATGGAAAGGTAAAGTTTTAGTTTAAAAATGGAGTAGTTAAATCGATTCCCAATGTGCATCATGTTCCACCACTTGCTAAAAATATTTTGTCTATAAGTGAAGTGGATGTTGTAGGACTCATGGTTATCTTTGGAGGTGGAAAATGTTCAATATGGCATGTGATGAGTGGTGAGGTACCCCTACATCCAACCATACAAATCACAAGTGTTCACACACGATCCAATCAAATTCGGTCGATGGGACTAGTTGTGCATCTAAATTAGTATGCTCTAGTCACAGTTCATTGTCTTCTTTCTTGGACTAGTGATAGCTTTATCACATACGGTTTAGTCCAAAGTGTGGCATATGATGATGTTGTCTAACCCAATGATGCTCTTAATGACAATAAAAAAGTTAATTAATTAAGCTAAGTAATGATGGAAAGTAAAGTCTAAACTAGCCTACATGCAATGAGTATCCATTCTTAATCATCTACACATGCCTTGGACTTTGTGTGACTACTGCTAGGATTACCAAGCATACATCACTAGGCTCACCAAACAATACACTACCGGGTTACCAAGTAGTTATACTTAAGCACTCATGATTAGTCATACTCATTCTACTTCATGATAGGAATCATAAAGAGTAATAAATAGGAACATTAACTAAGGAAAATAAGAAACAATTAAATAATTAAATGATTAAAAGTAATAATAGATCTATGTGGATGCTGTAATGATGGAAGTAATCTCAATCTTTATTTTTGGTCATGTAATGTGTCCAAGTATGTTACACTCAAAGAAGGATGTTGTACAATGACAAACATCACATTGCAAGCATGCACTAGGAAATAATAGAACTAGAAATCAACAATATATGAAAAAGCTAACTAAAATCCAAAACTAAATTATGTTCCAACCATGCACCAAAGTGTTGTATTTATTTGACAATATCAGATATCTGACATCATTTCATGGGAATTGATATCATGTACCCAATATTAAGGCTCTGATATTGGATATTTGATAGCAGAGCTAACAAAATCATGACTCATCATACCCCTACGATCGAGTGAAAACTCGTCCTTGAGTTAAAAAAAATGAGGAACAAGTTCTTTACAAAATATTAGGAAGGTATGGAAATATTAAATAACTCAAAAAATCAAACAACAAATTGACTCTTACATGATGTAGTGGTGTTTTATAAAAATTTGGACACAACATTAGAAGAGAAAATTTGGAAAGCTCATGTAGTTCCTAAAGGTAGTGGCTCCTCCATTGGTTGCTTTCCTTTGTCCCAAGGCTTCTAAAATTTGTAATGGTTGAGTAGTGCCTACAACTTTTTTTCTTTCATCCTTGGGTTATGTACCTTCCAAGCCTTTGAACCAATGTGTGCTGGCATCGATATGTCCCAAGCACATGGTAGTTGTGGAAAAATTTTGTTGGCCTTCATGCACTAGGCTACAAACTACTGTTGTTCCTCCTCAAAGGCCCTAAAATTTTCTTTTAACTCATTATGATCTATTAAGCTCTAGGCTAGGTGATGAGAGGCAAGGTATTGCTACACCCAACCATATGAATCACTAAAACATTTATGCATGATCTAGTGAAATTCCATGGACCTATACTTCTCCAGTGCACTAATTTTTCTAGGAAGTGAAATGGGCATTGAAAATGTTCATTGTCTTCTCAACTACACTTGTGAAGCTCAAGGATATGATTTAAGTATAATTGAGGTACATGATTTTTATCATTTTAGGTTTTATATATTTAATCACCTACAATAATGATGGAAGGTAGTGTAATTCAGGATCTAATTTATCTATTGCTTAGCTAGCCTAATACAAGTACCCATCCCACTTTCTTGGAAACATCCTAAACATGTATAGCATTGCCAAACTATCCAAAATTAAGCATTCCTAGGTTACCAAGTGCCACACATTTGCTCAAAGTGTTAATGCTTGTGTTCATTAATAACTACAAATTGATTACTTAATTAAAGTTCATTAAAGTAAAGTACATGAAATTAAAGTGCAATAAGAATACATTAACTTATTCCCATTGCTACAAGGATTTTTGAAAGAGTTTGTTTTTATTCCCATTACATTGTTGTGTTTAGGTATTACAGTGTTCAAACAAAGATCTATACACACTCAGACTCCTACTGCAAGCACTAAAAAAATATTCTAACTCTAGAGGAAATAAACTTTAAGAGCTTCACTAAATATGATAAAAAATATATCAAAATTGTAAGCCCAAGCATGATATTTATAAGCTGACATGTATTCCATGACATCAGATACCTAACATCACATCCTAGCTCTAACATCAAACCATGACTTTAAAGCAGATGAAAACATGATTCATCATAGCTCCATGATTGAATGAAAACTTGTCCTTGAGTGCAAAAGAGGAGGAACAAGTTCCTTACAAAATATTGGTTAGGTATGAGATTATTGACTANATTCAAAGATTTGAATAGGGTGTGACTTCAAGGGAATTCAATATTTTTTGTGTTTTTCTACTTGCTTGGGTGCATGTGTGTTTTCATGGACTTCTTACCATTCTATGTCAACCAATAAAAGAAGTTGAATAAGTCTTTGCATGGTGTGGTTCCTATCTAACAAAAGAAAAAAAACAATGGGAATTCAAAGCATACCCCTTACACAAAATGCATACGTCTTTTCCTGGTGAGGTTTCCATTTCAAAAAAAATGATGGGAATTCAAGGCACACCCATTAGACATAATAAACAAGCTACAAGTACTAGTTATCGAACTAGAAAGAAATGTTATCCATGCCTAAAGGTTCCCTCTAACTAAGGCCCTTCCTCACATCCTACTTCTCTTGTGTTTTCTAATAAAGAATGGTGGTTGTTCTGGGGAAGCACTCTTGTGTCTTAAGGGGATGGACTGGTCTTAGAATGATGATGCAAAGTCACTGAATGTGGTTGGTTTTGGTTTTGACTAATGATCAATTTTATCAAGTCATTTAACCATAAAATTTACAAGGGACTTCATGTGACCTTAATCAAGAACTCCATTCCACTATCTCTCTCATCCATCAATGATTTCCATGTCTCACCTCACTGTCGATTANAAATAAGAACATGTAATCGACAGTGAGGTGAGACATGGAAATCATTGATGGATGAGAGAGATAGTGGAATGGAGTTCTTGATTAAGGTCACATGAAGTCCCTTGTAAATTTTATGGTTAAATGACTTGATAAAATTGATCATTAGTCAAAACCAAAACCAACCACATTCAGTGACTTTGCATCATCATTCTAAGACCAGTCCATCCCCTTAAGACACAAGAGTGCTTCCCCAGAACAACCACCATTCTTTATTAGAAAAGACAAGAGAAGTCGGAAGTGAGGAAGGGCCTTAGTTAGAGGGAACCTTTAGGCATGGATAACATTTCTTTCTAGTTTGATAACTAGTACTTGTAGCTTGTTTATTATGTCTAATGGGTGTGCCTTGAATTCTCATCATTTTTTTTTGAAATGGAAACCACACCAGGAAAATACGTATGCATTTTGTGTAAGGGGTATGCTTTGAATTCCCATTGTTTTTTTTCTTTTGTTAGATAGGAACCACACCATGCAAAGACTTATTCAACTTCTTTTATTGGTTGACATAGAATGGTAAGAAGTCCATGAAAGCACACATGCACCAAAGCAAGTAGAAAAACACAAAAAATATTGAATTCCCTTGAAGTCACACCCTATTCAAATCTTTGAATCCTTTATAATTCCAAAAACTACCAAAGTCACAAATTTGTTAAAGTTTTATTAATGAAAAAGGGACTGTACATTTCTAGAACAAGGAAAACCATAGAGTTTGTGAATGGGTGGATGTTGTGGACTCACTACCTATTGCATGAAAAAGAATCATGTCCTAATTGTTAGTAACAAAATTCAAAGCCAAAATCTATACATCGACAATCAAATAACAAAATAATGCATACCACCATCAAACAACACATTACCACTATCCTTGGCACTTATTAACAAAAAGTTAGAAAATCACATCAAAATAAAATAAAAGAAAATATAAAAGAAAGTGTAAACTTTTCAAGAAATAGCAAATGTACTAATAATGGCATAAAACAAATATTAGAAAAGATTAATAACATGAAACGAAGAAGTAAAATAAAGAATGTGTAAAAAAAAAATGTGTAAAACAAAAAGATGAAAAATTGAGAAGTTGCTTATATGGTTAACATAGGTGGCCATCTCCTCCATAACTATGTTGAAATGAGGAGATCCAAAATATGGAGTGTGGTTGTTCATTCGATGAGGCATTTGTTGTATTAGTTAGCTTATGCTTGTGGAAAAGTTTGATTTGTTGGATGTTGACTAGCTATTTCTTATCTGGGCTCTCAAGTTGTAGATCATCATGGTCCTAGAAGGAAAAATTTTATAAATGATGTAAGGTCCTTCCCATAACGTTTGAAACTTAGTTTGTTGAGTTACATGTGTGGGGTTCTAGTAGAGAACCTTATCTCCTAGTTGAAATTTAACTTTTCTAATTTTAAAATCATGACACTTTTTGTTGTAGACTTTGTGCAACTCATTAGATGATAGGGCTGCCAATCAATTTTTGTCTAGTAGGTTGAGATTCATTAGTCTTTTGTTTTTTGGCTAGACTCAAGTCAAGGTCAAGGTCACAAGCTATTAAAAGTGTATATAGCTCAAATTGAATAGGAAATGTTAGTAATTTTTTGTATACAAGCTCATAGGGAGAGTAGCCTATAGGAAGTTTCCATGTTGAGTAGTAGGCCCAAAATGCACTATTGAGTTCTATGCTCTACTCTTTCCTCTATTTACTAATAGTTCTTGTTAGAATCCTTGTGATTTACCCATTGGTAACCTCAGCTTGACCATTGGCTTGGGCGTGGTAGGGTGTTGTGAGTTTATGTTCAACCCTTAAGCGTTGCATGAGATTCCAAAAGGTGGTACCTATAAAGTGAGTTCCATTATCAGAAAATAATACACATGGCACATCAAACCTATTTACAAGATTTTATTGTACAAACCAAGTAGTAGTGGAAGATGTACAGTTAATGATGGGTGTTTCTCCTACCCATTTTGTACAATAGTCAACAACAACTATAATGTACACCTTTTCATTTGACATGGGTATGATGGCAGCCATGAAGTTAATGCCCTAGATGTCAAAGGGTTCCAGTGGTTGAATCTATTGTTAAGGTCCCTTCATTCGAGCTATCATTCCATCATTTTGTTGGCATCATTAACAAAAACAAATGTAATGATAAGCATCCTTGAAGATTGTTGGCCAATAGTACCTTTCCATAAAGATTTTAATGGCCATGCATCTCTCAACATAGTGTCTTCCACAAGGACCTTGATGATCATCTTGGAGAATGCATAGTTGATCAACATCAAGGACACACCAACAAACTTGGACATTGGCACACACCTTGTAGAGGTATCTATTGATCTCCATGAAGTGTTTTACCTAGTGAAGAAACTACTATTTCTTCCAATGGTCTAACCTTTGTGGCATCTCTTGGGTAAAAGATAGGTGAGAATGCCATCATACCATTTAGGCTCATTGGGCAATTATTTAGTTATAGCCCCAACAAAGAGGAGTTCATTAGGAAACATATCAGATAGTGGATTTTCTTCCTCTTTGTTGTCCCATCGTAATCAAGACAAGGNAAAGAGGAGTTCATTAGGAAACATATCAGATAGTGGATTTTCTTCCTCTTTGTTGTCCCATCGTAATCAAGACAAGGGATTAATGACCACATTCTTAGTGCCCTTTCAATCTACCATCATAAGTTTGAATTCCTAAAAGATCACTAGCCATCATATCACATAGGGGCTTACCGTTGGCTTATTCATTAGGAAGCAGATGGCACTATGGTCTATGTGCACAAAAACCTTATATCCAACCACATAATACATGAAATTATCTAGAGCAAACACCGCTACCATCAATTCTTTTTATATGGTGGTGTAGTTTAGTTGTGCATCCACAATGCTTTGACTAGCATAGTGGATGTAGTATGGATATTTCTTATCATCCATCTATGTAAGCATGGCTAATGCATCCTTGATGATATGAAAGGGACTAGAGTAGTCAAGTTCTTGTATAATTGGAGTTTCTGCAAGTTTCACTTTCAGATATTGGAATGTTTTTTCACATTCCTTAGTCTAGATAAATGAAGCATCTTTCTTCGTTAGTTCCATCAATAGCTTTGTGATCTTAGAGAAATTCTTTATGAATCACTGGTAGTAGCCAATATGACCAAGGAATGATTGAACATATTTGATAGTTTTTGGTTGGTGGGTTATTCCTTGCGTGATCCTTATTTTTTGAGGGCCTACCTCAATTCTTACTTGTGATATCCTATGCCCTAATAAAATGCCTTCCTGGACAATTAAATGACTCTTTTGCTAGTTGAGTTTGAGATTTATCTTAACACATCATTTCAATACTTACTCAAGGTAGTCCAAGTCTTACTCAAATGTAGCTCCATAAGTGAAGTATTCATCCATGAATACTTCCACACCACTAACAATTTTCTATTAAAAAATGCTTAGAACCATGCGTTGAAATGTAGCAGGAGTATTGCACAGATCAAAAGGCATCTTACGATATGCAAAAGTCTCCTAGGAACTTGTGAATGCTTTTTTGGCTTGGTCTTCTACTGCAATTTGAATTTGGTTATAGCCACTATAACCATCTAGAAAACTACAGTAGTAATTCTTAGATATTATGTCTAACACCAGATCAAAAAATGACAACAAAAAAATTCCTTGAATGTTGTCATATTCAGTAGCCAAAAATTAATGTAGACCCACCACTTGCCACCTTTCTTTGGCACACTCACAAGTGGACTTGACCACTCACTATTCACAATGGGATAAATGAACCCTACCTTGAGGAGTTGTTAAATTTCCTATTTGATGATCTACTTTAGTTTGGGGTTCAATTGCCTTTGTGGCTATCTCTTTGGCTTCATGGCTAGATCAGTGTAGATGCGATGTTGGCATATCCTAGGATTAATCCATGTAAGTTTAGGATATTACCAAGCAAAAGCTACTAACCATTTTTCAACTACATTCAATAGCATTGCTTTCTATTATGGAACAAGATTTACATTTATTATGACTAGCTTTCCATTTTTTAAAAACATGTATGTCATTTTGATCGATAGTGTTTTTAGTTCAAGGGGCTCTTGTCTGAAATTTTTAGGAATTTCCAACTCTCTCCAATAGGTATAATCATTTGCATCATCAAAGAGTTGGTGATGAACTTACTCTAGTTAATCCATGCTTGTGACATATGTTCATGTCAGGCTCTCAATTGGTTCCATGCAAAGTGTGCTACTCTCAAAATTAAAGGTTAGCCACTAGGTGCCCTCCTATTTTGTGGTTGCTATGTATAGACACCTTTGAATTTTTACTTTTGGTTCACATTGCTTGCATGTAGGGATAGATGCTTGTTTCATGGCCCAGAGTTTTTGCACATAATTACACCCTATATCACTATATGTGATGCATAGAACTTGCTTTTTCTCGATCTTTTTGAATGCATTTTTTTTAGATATTTCTAAGAAAATATCTCTAATGCCCATTCTTACATCAATAGTGCTAAGTCATGCCCTTCCCATGATGATTAGGAAGTCCCCATTACAGTTCTCCACTTTGATCACTAGGAAATTAGTAGGATAAGACCACCCATAGAAAGTCATCACAATGTCATCTACTAGTCCTAATGGAATAGTGATGGACTAGTCTACTAATTCTAATCTAATATTGCTCTTCTTTAAAGAAGGCAAGTTCCATGTAGTATACATCTCATGAGAAATTAAATTGACATCAAAAATTAAGTTGAGAAGAGCTTTGCATGATTCACTCCCAGCAATTTCCAAATAAATTAGAGGACTTCCAAGATCTACTAACTTCCTAAGAAGGTTTCCAGCATGGATCTAAGTAGATATGATGTGAGTAAGCATAATAGTATGGATCCTAGGTAGTATTTGGTTTGAAGGGAACTGGAAGGTATTTGAGATCAAGGAAGAAAAAGGAATAGGATTGTCAACTACAAGTGTATTTGAGGGCTTAGATGGACTATGTGATAAAAAAAAGGTTTTTTCTTTAATTTAGTGTCCAAACCACTCAGTTGATTAACCGATTGTAGGTTGATGATCCTAATAGCATTATGTTGTTGCGATTAAGCTGGTAGTTCACCTACATAGGTGGAGTAGGTGGTAGCTATGTGATTGAAGGAGAAAGATGTGCAAGAATAGGAGGAGGATAAGGGTAAGATATGGTATCCCTCCTTGCATGTGAAGAATGCATTCAATAATTATCAGGAGAGCAGTAGTGAGGTTGAAAAGTAGAAAAGTGACTGGAGGAGTCACATGGAGACAAGGATTGTTGAATGTAATACCCATATGGATTAGGTTTTCTGTAAGGGTATTAGTACCTTGGTGGTGTCAACACCCATGATTGTGGTTTCTACCAGTATTGACATTGCTCATATGGTTATGGTGGAGTTTTGCTTGAATAATATTGTTGTTATCAGTGGAACTACCTAAAGTTACCTTGAGGATAAGGTAATCTTCTAGATGTTTACCTTTGTGTTATTCATGGATTCAAAAAATACGCCCTAGACTCTTATAAGTGTGACACTATGGAGCAACATCCCTTAGGATGTTCATACTGGCAAATTTCACACCCACCATAATCATCTGATTCACTTCTTGCAACTTCTTCTATTGTAGCAATATTTCCCTTACGTCTTTGATAGGTACATTCAACTGCCTTATGCCTCCTATGCTTACAATTACTACTTTGTTCTTTGGACTCTTCAGCAATTTTTAGGATAGCTTGAAATCTACTATCCATGGAGTCCCATAAATAATCAACTTTGGCCATGAGTTTAGATTGAAATTTTTGGAGTGGTAAGGTTTTTCTATTCACCACCTCATTAGATGTAGATTCTTCCTCACTGTCATAGAATCAAACCTTGCTCTTTCAAATGGAAGGATTGTGATTGTACTCTTTTACACTTTCTCTTTTTCTTAATTCACCCTCCTCTTTAGCTACTTGCTTGATTAATCTTTGTATCTATTGGGCAGTTAATTTTGATAGTCACCCTTGGGCATACACACCAAGGGTTCTCCTTTTTTCTGACCTAAGCCCATCTACAATCTAGCAAAGTTAATCCAATTGAGAATAACCATGGCCCAAACATTTGTGCATTAAGAAGTAGTATTGGTCAATGGAAACATCCAAGGGTTTGTGTGTTTCTTGTTTCCATCCTTGGATTTGTGTTCTCAAGTTGGAGACTTTGGAGTATACTTTATATTTATCATTAAATAGTTCAAGCATGGTACTCCATTGTTTGATAGATTTTGTCTCTAGGGACCAGTACTAGTTGTCTGCTTCTTTGATAAGTGTCCTTGGGAACAAATTTAGTTTTTACCACTCATTATCTATGTTCTACAAGGCACATGCATCTTGAAAACCTTGGAGATGGTTCTATGGATTAGAGCTATATCCTCCTTCAAATCAAGGAATATTTTTCATTTCTAGCCTTTTGATCCAGCTATCCTTCAAGTGCCTTATTGGAATTCATACTACCTCTGCAATATTGAGCATACCTTAGGTAGCAATCAAAGGCTTATCAAGGCCTTAATCATGGTGCTTACGTTGCCCTCTACTACCCATTCAGTTATGGTGATGTGCCTCTTTTGAATGTCCATGCCCTTATTCTTGCCTTTCCTAATGATCATTTCAGCCCTGTCAATCATTTTGGTCACCTCCATCATGATCTCACCTCCTGTGGTTGTGATTAGAGACAAAAGAAGAAGAAGATGATGATGAAGGGGAAGAGGAAGGAGAACTAACACCATCATGTTGCCTACTACCACCTCTTCAGCTATCATGACCATGATCATGATCTTGTTTCTTGTCTACATCCTTACCTTGACTTGCCTCTTTGGATCCTTCTTTGTCATTGGATTCATTCTTAGCAGAACGAAGATTGTGAATTCTGGATTGCAAGTTCTATTTTTGACCTCCTTCACCAAAGTCAAAGAGAGGAATTTCACTAAATGAAAAACACCTAGAGAAGGGTTCCCCACCATCATTTTGGTATAGTAGCAATGGGGTATTATGAAATCCTTTTCCCTTCACAAATTCATGACATTGCTCTATTTGGCAATCCTAGAGATGTTGTGCCTTAGTGGAACGATAATCCATAGCATCACTTTCTTGCATAACATAGTTAGCATGATGTTCCTAAAGACCTAGATAGATAAGTTCTTGGTGAAGCATTGCAGGAATAGATTGATCAGGTGGCAACATAATGTTACCCTCCATGTCATGCCACTGTAGCTGTTCATCCTGATGTAGGATGAAGGTGAAATTGTATACATACTTATTAGGATGAGCATATACCATTCGATATTATTGATACACTAGTAGATGAGCTCCATCAAACTTGGGTAGAGAAGTACTCCTGTGAGAAGAAGAAATTTTTAATTAGATGATAAAAAATGTAGCGTGCTTCTCAAATTGTTGTTGTAGTAATTGTAAAATATGATATGAATCTAAGGTTCGTTCCAATGATTTTAAATGATTTTCACTAAGTCCTAGATAACACATGAAACAACTAAAATATCCACAGAAATGGTGCCAATGATAAGCGACAAGGCACCCCTATGACCAATCATACGAATTACTAAGGCACCCCTATGCCCAACCATATGAATCACTAAGGCATTGATGCATGATTCGATCAAATTCTATGGACCTATAGTTCTCCACTACACTAGTTTTTCTAGGAAGTGAAATGGACATTGAGAACATTCGTTGTCTTCTCAACTACACTTTTGAAGCTCAAGGATATGATTTAAGTGTAATTGAGGTACATTATTTTTATCATTTTAGGTTTTATAAATTTAATTGCCTACAACAATGATGGAAGGTAGAGTAATTCAGGATCTAATTTATCTACTGCTTAGCTAGCCTAACAAAAGTACTCGTCCCACTTTCCTAGACACATCTTGAACATGTATAGCACTACCAGACTACCAAACATTAAGCATTCCTAGGTTACCAGGTGCTACACATATGCTCGAAGTGGTGGTGCTTATATTCATTAATAATTGAAAATTAATTGCTTAACTAAAGTGCATTAAAGTATAGTGCATGGAAGTAAAGTGCATTAAGAAAAGATTAATCTATTCCTAGTGCTACAATAATTGTCGAAAGAGTTGTTGTGCTAAGGTACATCAATGTTCGAACAAAGATCCATACACACTTAGACTCCTACTACAGGGACTCAAAAGATATTCTAGCTTTGGAGGAAACAAGCTACAAGAGCTTCACTAACTATGAAAAGAACTATATCAAAATCATGGGCCCAAGTGCTATATTTATAGGCTAACATATATCGTATGACATCGAATACCCAACATCACATCTTGGCTCTAATGTTGAATACTCGATGTTGAAGTAGATGAATATTAGGTCTAAGGCAACATTCTTTTGTCCATGGTAGCAAGCCTTGATCACCTCCAATTCTGAGTTTGCTACATGGAGTTTCAGTAAGTAGCTTTTATGTTTGTAAGCTATTTTTCATATAATGCATAGGTGATCACTACCTACTACTCTAATTCATTTCTGGGACAACCTACTATGAACTTGGCAAGGTTGGCATATTGGAGGTTAGCCAATGCCATGTATTCTTTTGAGTCGTTGATCTATAGTTCTTTATTCTTCACTTCTACTTCCTGGACCAAGGCATAACTATCCAAGATGGGTTTCCAATAAGGATTTTGCATTGACATGGATTCGATGTTGGCTTTGGCCATCTAGATTTCAGTTTTGTTGATTTTCTTATACATGTTGACTTGGTCTTAGAAGTGTTCTTTTAGCATTTTATGCTTCTTGGCCTCATTTTTCCATGCACTTATTTTTATTGCAAACTTTTATCAAATGCTGCAAACCTCCTCCATTGAGAGGGTTCTATTTTCTCTAGCCAATCTACTGATATCTTGGTTGACCCTCACCAGTTGTTCTCTCAACTTGTGGACACTTTTCTCTAGAACATTCTTTTATTTTTCTATGGTGATCAACCTTGATTTTTCAGTAGTAAGCTGTTTGTTTTCTTTCTAGGTTGCAATCAATGTCTTCTTATGGTCATAGGATTTTGCTTCAATAGTAGAGGCATTCTAGGCCTCCTTCTCCTTTTCTTACTTAGTAGCTTTATTCTCTTTAATGAATTTTTTTAGTTGCACTATTCTAAATTGATCCAACTAGTTAGGTGTGGCGAGCTAGGAAGGATCCCATCTTTTAGCTCTTAGGGTGACCAACTCTTATTGCAAGTGTTGCACTTTAGATTTTGTATGTTTTGTCTTGGTCTTAGCCATGACCATCTTTTCTTTGGTGGTGATGAGGTTTGATTGTGCTACAATGACATCACTAGGGATGTCAAATAGGGTGATCATTACTTGTACTATCTGTAGTAATTGATCTAATACATCCTCATGGAGTCATTGAAGTCCCACTAAGCATTTGTGCATCTATAGTTTGAGTCAAATCCACTAGGGGCATAATAGGCACATTGAAAGATTCCTTCATATGATCCATTATCAACTTGACTACTTTTTCTGCATCCTAATGTTGCATGACCACCACTATGGTATCTTCTCCTATTTAAAGCATCACATGAAAGGATGTGATGTTATGAGAGATTTGTCTTGACCACTAGGATTCTCCTCTTGATTATAGTGAAATTTTCCCCCTTGTTGGATCGGTAGAAACAGTGGGCTACACAACATTGTTGGTGACTCTAAAGAGACTTGACTCCTATCTACTCCCCTAATTGAGCATTTCAGTAATTTTTTGGAAGTGGCTCATTGTAGGCCTATGGTCTTGTGGTGTTGGTGGTGGATCTTGTGGCTCACAACATTTTCAAGCTCTTATTTTGCTTCTTTTCCTTGTTTTTCTTCCTTCGCTAGCTCTTATTCCTCACCAAGGTCTTTCCTTGGTGCAGAAGAGATAAAAAATTTAGTGAAGGAAGCATTCTAATCCTTCTTGAGAATGTCATTTGTGTACCCTAGGATTCTAGCGCATTTACATAGGTTTTGGATTAGGCAAGGAAATGGAAGTGTCGACTTCCATACTTTCTTCTCTTCTAACCACCTCTAAATTTCCATGCAATATAACTAGGGAAGGTTGGCCATGTATATGCCCATTAGTATGGCACTTCCCTTGGCTGTGTACATTGAAATTCTTTTTAGACCTTTAGTGTGGAAGAGGTGATATGTGCCTATATTGACATATGTCCTCTCTTCCAAAGTCAATTCATTATATAGTTTATCCTCTTTGTTGTATGTCCACTTTAACCATAACGTTTTAGTCTTAGGATTGAACCTTATGGATAGATGTGCTAACTTGGCCCCAACATTTGGTAGATTTAGAGCCTCTATGATTACTTTGACTGAGAAGGAAATAGTAGCTCTTCCAATGTTAACTATGGTACCTTCTTCCATGTTCTGCTAGAATTGGTAGGTCTCACCAAGGTACCATTCACCTATATTTGATAAAATGTGCTATAAGAGTGATGCTTGAAGTTGCATCTAAACTACCTCAACAGCAAACACCATGAATGGGCTGAAGTTAATTTCCATGATGACCATGGTCAACATGGATTTCTCTTGAATAGCCTCAAGGCATTCTAGGAACAACATGAGGCATTGCCCTTGAATTGGAGCTTGTAGTTCTATGGCCTCTAGACCGATTGTCTTGTAATAGGAGCCTCTTAATGGATGTTGAATGATTAAGCCTTTTATTCATCATGCTCATCTTGTTGGCCTCTTCCACCTCTTGGGCATTTGACTACCCCTTGTGAAGGTCCTACTTGTGCTCCTTTTTTTGGGGCCATTTGGAATCAATCAATGATTGGATGCTACTAAGGTGTTGTTATATATCATTAATAGGTTTATACCTTAGCCCTAACCTTAGTTCCATTAAGTTCTTTAGTTCATATGATTATAGAGTTAGAAATGTTTTTAGAAAAACTCTCAAAAAGTGTTTATCTTGTTTATGACCCTTCGTAATTAGTTCCTTTTTCATTATTAATGGTGTATTATGAAGGTTACGGTTTCTTAGGTGAAAAAATTAAAGTTTCTAGCATTAATACAATTGATTTTTCATTATAATTTTTAATGTTTTTAACATTCTAATCCTTGTGATACCTTCTAAGCGATAGCAAATTTCGAAAAATCAATGTAATTTTTCCTTGCAAGCACACCTTCCATCCCCTCTCATGACTAAATTGAGAACTCTTGGTTCAAATAGATTTACATGACATGGAAATCAGAGTGGTATTGATCTATATATCATAAGTGGAAGTTGATTGCATAGAGCTTTGAGTCTCCCCTAGCTACAAATGATGAGGATAGATTTTTGAGCATCACCAGGTTCATATATATAGGTTTTGTAGACTCGATATCGGGTATCCGATGTTACATATGATCCAATATTAGGTAGTCAATATCAAGATGCTAAAATATGCATTGAATGAGGGTACTAAGCATGGAAAATGAAGCTTTGGGATTGGTTGAAAGGTTTCAGGTTAGGTCCATAATTCTGGGGTAAGTAGGAAATCATTTTTTAAGCACCAAAAGTGCTGTAAGATGGAGTTGTTGATATTAAAAGCTTGGAAGATGTAAGAAAAGGGTATTAGACCTATGGTGTGGGATAGATTAATAATAACATAAGAGAAAGAATTTAAATAAACATTTATGCATGTGGAAGGTGAAGAACGATGTGGTGATGTTAAACAAGTACAAGTCACAATAGTTACACAAGTGGATCCTCCCCAAAGTAGGCTCTAGCCCCTAATGTCCTTTTGTAACCACACCTAAAAATGTCCATAGGAATTGAAGGGATTGAATGAAATTCATAGCTATGAAAAAAAACACACATCTTAAAACCACCAATTTGAGAAAATAACTCTATGTTACACAAAAATACAAGTTAGGATCAAACGGAAAGTGAAATGAGATGGACTATAGAAAGGATTATAGGAATTGGGATGTGAGGTATCTTACTGAAGGCATAATGAATCCTTGTGTGTTATTAATGGTTAAGTAACCATCAGCGCTTCTTTGCAAGATTCAAACCAAGTGAAAACCACATTTCAGTGGCATTGCATTGTTTCATCATGTCGGCTAAGAACCATAAGACTACCATAGTTGCAAGGAGTAGCATCATTTAGCATTTTTTCCAGGTGAGGAGTGTATTAATTGCACCTCTCTCTTTTTTTTCTTTTATTTAATTTAATTTTTGAGATGCTACCAACCTTCAGGCATGGGTACATGTCTTTTCAGTGGAACCTTTAGAAATTTATTTAGTGCCCTTTTAGTTTACTCTTACTCCCATTTTTTGTTAAATCTACAAGGATATAATTACAACCTTAGCAACATGATAGAACATACAGAAGTAGCCAAAGAGAATCCAAAAGTTCCCTTGATGTCACACACTTCACATTCTCCCTTGGTTCTTCACTTTCTATCTAGGCATAATGATTATGAACCAAGGGACTAATTATGAATTCTTAGAGAAACCATGGCCTAGGAATATATTCAGTAGGGAATAATATCTATCTAAGGCCATATCCAAGGATTCATGTTGTTATTTCTTCCATCCCTGGATTTGTCTCCTCATGTTGGACACCCACACATAGGTTTGGTATTTCTCATTGAAGAGTTTCAACATTGTGGACCATCGTTGGATTGAGTTCCAAAATATTGTGTCCTAGCTCTATTAAGCTCTATACCACATCTTGGCTCTATTAGCCAGTGTCCTAGAAAAGAGCTTAATATTTTACCACCCACTTTGAATGTTTTAAAATGCATAGGCATCTAGGAAGGCTTGTACATGATATTTTGGGTCCAAATTGTAGCCTCCTACAGATCTAGGGATATTATTAGATCAAACCTTGGTAGGAACCTTGCCCTGCAATGCCTGTGAGGTATCTCAACTACCTTTGTAATTTGTATCAGGCTCTTAATGGCCAACAAGGGTTTATCATCATTGGATATATTGCGATGAAAATTTCTATTTCTGTTCATTTGAGTGTGACAATTTTGTCTATGTTCATGTTGATGTCTTTGAGTTTTCCTATGGGTTCGATTTCTATTTTTATTCTGACCTCATTGATGAGCTTGGTCTCTATGTCTCCATTCATCTTCATCAGAACAAGACATGGAAGAGGAAGTGGAAGATAAGGAACTAGAAGGATTGCAATGGCTCCCCTTTAGTGTTCCCCAAGGTCCTTGGATTTATCTTTTTCAAGTTTTGAGGAGGTCCCAAGCCTTGAGGCCTATCCTACTCCAAGAATTACTTCATCACCTCTAGGGTTGTATCCCTTAGGTTAATGTAATCATTAAGTTTCATTAGGATGGTCATGAACATATGAAACCCCTGCATAAGGGTGGTCACTTCAATTTTCTTCATCATATACCTCATTGGTTCTCCAATGAATGCTTTCACTATATAGTGCATTATCACTTCTTGGTAAAAGACACATTGTTGTTCGTTTATGGTGTGTGTGATTTAATATTTTTTGAAAGATATATCATTAATGCATTTACAATGATTTTGTATGATATAACTAATCTAGATAATTAGCACCATCCCCAGTAATGGTGCCAATGATGAGCAATGAGGTACCCCTACACCCAACCACATGAATAACAAGTGTTCATGCATGATCTAGTTGAATTCCATGGATGGGACTAGTTGTGCATCTAAATTCTTATGCTCTGATCATAGTTCACTCTCTTCCCACTTGGACTAGTGGTAGGTTTTTCATGTATGATTTAGTCCAAAGTGAGACATATGATGATGTTTCCTAACCCTATGTTGCTCTTAATGACAATAAAGAAGTTAATTAATTAAGCTAAGTAATGATGAAAAGTAAAGTCTAAACTAGCCTACGTGTGATGAGTATCTATTCTTAATTGTCTGCACATGCCTTGGAATTCATGTGACTACTACTAGGATTACCAAGCATACATCATGAGGCTCACCAAACAATACACTACTGGGTTACCAAGTAGTCACACTTAAGCACTCATGATTAGTCATACTCATTCTACTTAATCATAGGAATCATAAAGAGCAATAAATGGGAACATTAACTAAGGAAAATAGGAAAAAATTAAAAAATTAAATGATTAAAAGCAATAATAGATCTAAGTGGTTGCTGCAATGATGGAAGTAATCTCGATTTTTATTTCTAGTCATGTAACGTGTTCAAGTATGTCACACTTGAAGAAGGATGTTGTACAATCACAAACGTCACATTACAGACATGCACTAGGAAATAACAGAACTCAAAATCAACAATCTATGAAAAAGCTAACTAAAATCTAAAACTAAACTATGTACCAAGCAAGCACACAAGTGTTGTATTTATAGGCTAGCATGGAAGAGATGATATCATATATCCATCATCGTTTCTTGGGCTTCAATATTATGTACCCAATATCGAGGCTCTAATATCATGTACTCGATATCGAGGCTCTAATATGAAATAGCCAATATTAAAGCTAATAAAATCATGACTCATCAACATGGTTCATCTCTTTTGGCTGTTGGAATTAAAACAGGGAAGTTCTATAAATTAGAAGCTAAGACAGTAAAGAAAAAATTTAAGTGCATCTGCAATTATTGATTTAAGTTCAAGTATTGATTTCTGGGAAAAAAGAATGATACATCTTGGTGAAAAATCACTTAAGGAAATTTACAAGTAAGGTAAATTTAAGCTTTCAAAATATTCCTTGGATTATTGTCATCATTATCTACATGGTAAATAGAGGCATTACAATTTTCAAAGAAGTAATGCTAAATCTCTTCAGATAGTAGAACTAATACATAGTGATGTATGTGAACCAGTTAAAGATATTAAAATAAGTTCTCTTGGAGGTGCTATGTATTATGTTTCTTTTATTAATGATTATTTTACAAAGAGCTAGATCTATTTATTAAAACATAAGTTTGAAGTATTTGGAAAATTCATAGAATTCAAAGCTCTTGTTGAGAATTATTCAGGAAAGAAAATCAAATTTCTAAGAACTAACAATGGTGGTGAGTTTTGTTCAAATTAATATAATGTTTTTTTATAAAGAACAAGGCATTCAAAGGCAAAAGACTATTCCAGGGACTCTTGAACAAAATGAAGTAATAGAGCACTTCAATTGAACATTGATGGAACATGGTAGATATATGCTTAGTGAATTTAATCTTGACAAGCATTTTTGGGGTGAAGCAGTAATGACTGCATGTTATCTTATCAATAGATCTCCTTCATTAGCTCTTGATGGAAAAACTCAAGAGGAAGTTTGGAGTGGTAGGTCCATTAATTTAAACTATTTAAAGATTTTTGGTTGGGAAGTCTATGCATATGTTACAAAATCTGATAGGTCTAAATTAGACTCTAAGTCTATTAAATGTATTTTTCCTGGCAATGAACATGATGTCAAAGCTTATAAGTTGTATAACCCAAAAACTAAAAGGATTATTTATAGTTGAGATGTCATCTTTAAAGAAAAATGTGAATTTATGAAGGCGAAATATTCAAATACTAAAACTCCATCAAATGATGTAACTCCTATGTATGTGCCTATTGAAATTAATAATGAAATTTCTAAGGGTCATCCTCCCTCAACTGGGGATATTACCCCAAGCAAATAGGATGGTGATAGCATGGTAGATGAAGATATACCACATGAAGAGGGAGAATATAGTTTAAGTGAATAACAAAGTGAACAAAATCATTTAAGATGTTCAACACATATACGAAGATTACCTTCACATCTAGAAAAATATGTCTTGTTTACTGAAGATAATGAGCCATCAACATATGATGAGGCATGTTTGTGTATGCAAAATTCAAAGTGGAAATAGGCAATGAATGCTGAAATTTCATCAATTCACAAAAAAAAACTTGGGAATTAACTGAGCTTCCATCAAAGAGAAAAACTATTAGAAATAAATGGGTGTACATAATAAAGTCTAGAAATCAATACAAAGCACAACCTCTAGTGATGAGCCACGATATTGTATACGTGATATCACATCCACAATATCCTGTTGGCCCCTGCGATATTGCATATGCGATATCGTGGCCAGCCATCATGTCTATAAATAAGAGGTGGTTTTCCCTTGTTCACTCATCTAGATCTAGACCCTTAGCCAAACTATCACAGTTTTACCATTCCAGAGTTAGAATAATTGCCATGTGCCTGTAGTAGGAGTCTTAAAGTGAATGGATCTTTATTCGAGCAAATTGTACCTGAGCACACATTTGTGTATGGCAATAAAGATGAACTTTCTGATAAACCTTGTAGCATGTGGACTAAGCTAAATAGGATTTAATTATTGTTAAATGTTTAAATTCTTTCCTAGATAATTAAATTTCTCTAAACCCTTGACTCTCCTAGTTAAGTGCATTCAATACGACCGCTTCGAGCATGTGTGTAACGCTTGGTAACCTAGTAACGAGTAGCGTTTGGTAATCCCAGCAGCATTGCACTAGTTCAGGGTGTGTGCAGCAAGTGAGAATAGATACTAGTCATAGGACAATTAGAACTTAGTTAATGAATAGTTAATATAAATTAGTCACTGATTTCTCTTCACCCTTCCCTATTAGCATAGGTGTTAAAAAGATAAAAGATATAAAAATTACATACCTCAAGCTTACTTAAGCATACAACCGTGACAATACAAGTAAGTTTTGGAAGACAACAATTGATCAACCTTAAGTGTTCCATTAGGGCACGTAAGCACTTAGTCCTTGGAGTTCGACCAAATCATGTGTGAGACGCTTGTATTCATATGGTTGAGTGTAAGGGTATCTCGCCACTCATCATTGGCACTGTTGTCGGGGACTTAGTTGTTTGTGCACTATGTAGAACATAGGAAATCATTCATATTGTTGGGAAGCTAGAATGAGCCCTTAGGGTTGATCAAAAGAAAAATAAGATAATGGTAAATTTCATACCGAATAAGACAAAAATTTCTTCTCTTCGCATAAAAGCACTTCACCACCTAGGAACAACATTAAAGATAGTCAGTGGTACAACACAAGTAACCTAGATCCGCTAGTTCCTTAACAATTCCATGTGGTATATGTTCATCATGATGAATATGTACCCAAATTTACCTTTATTCTCCATCAAGATGAACAACTGCATTGGAGAGACTTGGAGGGTAACATAGTGTTGCCTCTAGACTGAGTAGTCCCCAACATGCTCCTTCATGCTCTCGCACGAATCGACATGTCAAAGTTATATGCAGAATATGTTGCATGTGGTTTTGAGATAAAGGATTACCATCCCATAGAAGTGCAACATCAAAGGGACTTGCAAAAAGAGAGATACTATACCTCATTGAAGGGAAAAATACCCCATAACGCTCCACCTATCTTAAGTGAAATTGAGGATGGTGAACCTGCTTCAATAGGTTCTCCACAAAATGATGTTCTTCCTCCTAATGATGGTGAGGAGGTGATGTATCAGAACCTTCACTCCATGATTCACAACCCTAGTTCTGATCCCCATGAACACCAATTTTTCAATGAGGGAACACAAACACATGATAAGGGCAGACATTCTGATTAGCATCATGATCGGAGCCGGGACCCCCAAAGAGAAGGTAGGAAACATCACCATGGCAATGGTTCTTCTTCTTCTTCACCTTTATCATCACATTCACCCTCTCCTTTAGTATCAGAACGTAGTCATAAGGAGCCTAACTATGAGGATAAAGGTAAAAAGAGTGAGAAACCTCAACGAGAAAGTCAAGAGTGAGAACAAGGGCACTCTAGAGAATCACGACATGGAAGAAGGAAAAGTAGGGAACCATGTAGACATCACAGACACTATGAAAGAAATGACCATGAAGAACCCCTACTTGCAACTCGAAGCATGTTAGACATCATAGAGGCTATAAGAATTCCTACAAGGCACCATAAAGATAGCAAGATCAAGAGATTAGACATGAATAATATCCCATGATTTGGGGGGAGGGGCATACAACGCTGATCCTAAAAATCACTTACAAGCATTTCCCGATGCATGTGCCTTGAAGAACATTGAAAACGAGTGGCAAAAGCTAAATTTTTTCCCAAGGACACTAGTAAAAGAAGCAGAAAGCTGGTACGGTCCTTAGAAATGGAAACCATTAGGAGGTGGTGTACGATGCTAGAACTGTTTAATGATAAATATCAAATATACTCTTGGGTGTCCAACCTGCAAAAGAAAATCCAAGGATGGAAGCAAGGATTTGGACCATGAACATAACAAAGGTAAGGGTAGAGTGGCCATCACTAAAGAGGTTGTGGATTTTGATATAGATAATGATGGTGGATGTGAAATATGGAAGTATGACCATACTAAGGGATGTTGTCCTAATAATCTCACATCTGCAAGAGTCTGGGGTGTATGCACTTAACCCATGACTTAACAAATGATAAGCACCCCGATGATTACCTTATCCCCAAGGTAACCCAAGGAAGTTCTACCAACCTTTAACATATTATCCAAGTGGAACTCCACAACAACCTATTGAGTAACACCAGTAGTGGAAATACCCACAGTCATGGGGGATGCCACCACCATGGCAAAAATACCCTTACTAGCAACCGTATCTACATGGCTACTACGTGCAGTAGCCAATCTCTCCACTTGACTCTGTTGGTCACGTTACACCACAACATCACTACCAAGCTTGGGAGTATTATAGGACTCCTCCTAGGAGACACACACCACATACATACCATCCTCCAAATCCATCCGCCACTCTCACACCGATAGCTCCATTATCATTGGCTCCAGCAATGCAAGGGGTACTCCCCACTCAACCACAACAACCCAATGTCACGAGGGCTATGAATTCTTAACCCGCAGTTGGCTTTGACAACCTTATGAAAAAAAGGTCTTTCTTCAGAACCAACAATCCAACCAAGCCCTCACCATCACAGGCAGTTGAACATCTAAACACCTTCCTACCAAGTAAAGCTTCAAGGCCTCCTTCAACCCAAAAGTCAAGCTTAACACACACGGTTATGTTAACACATGCCATTACTAACTAGATTAAGGTGGGCCACCTTCCTAGGAAATTCTCTGATCCTAGGAGTCCTCTAATCTATCTCCAAGTCATTGGGAATGAACCATGTAAAGCTCTTTTGGACTCAAGTTCTGGAGTCAACTTAATATCACAAGAAATGTATAAAGCCTGGAACCTACCTCCATTAAGGAAGAGTAACATCTGACTAGAGCTGGCCGACCAGTCCATCACTAGCCCCTTGGGACTTGTGGAGGACATTTTTACCACTATATGTGGTTGGTCATATCTAGCTAATTTCATAGTGATACAAGTAAACACTGGTAAAGGGGACTTCCCAATAATAATGGGAAGAGCATGGCTCAGGACTATAGATGCATGCCTAGGAATCCACGATCTTTCCCGGGAAATATCCAAGAAGAACACCTTTGGAAAGATCAAGAAGAAGAAAGTTCTATGTATCGCATATAGTGACACAGGGTGCCATTATGTGTAGAAATCATAGGTTATATGAAGTTTAGCATTGCCTGCATGCAATCGGTTTGCACAACACATCAATATACAAAAGTTCCTGTATGTAGCAGCCACCTGACAAGAAGACACCCAGTGGCTGATGGCTAATCAAGAAAGTAATTCGCTAACATGCATGGAACTCACTGAGGGAATAACTAGTGCTTACATTGAAAGCATAGACATACTAGAGAAATTTTGTTTTCAACTTCCAAATCTTAACCTTGAAAACATCAACTGGAGGAAGTTGGAAATTCCTGAGAGATTTTAACAAGAGCCCCTAGATTTGAAACCATTGCCCACTGGTCTGGAGTATATGACCCTCGAAAATGGAAAACCAATGATCATCAACGCAAGACTTGTTCCCAAACAAAAAGAAAGACAGCTGAAAATGATAAGTAAGTGGTCAAAAGCCTTTGCTTGGTCATACCTCAAGTTAACCGGAATAGATCCTAGGATATGCTAGCATAGGATTTACACGAACCCCTTCATGAAACCTCGAAAACAACTGCAGAGGCGATTAAACCCAAAATTGAAACAAATAGTAAAAGAAGAGATAGAATAGCTTCTTAAGGATGGGTTCATATATCCCATTGCTAATAGTGAATGGGTTAGCCCTATGGTGATCGTGCCTAAAAAGGGAGGCAAATGGATGGTGTGTATAGATTTTAGGTTGCTAAACATAATGACATTCAAGGATCACTTTCCATTGCCATTCATTGACCAAGTCTTAGACATCATAGAAGGGTATCGCTATTATAGTTTTCTAGATGGTTATAGTGGATACAACCAAATACAGATAGCACCAGAAGATCAAGCCAAGACAATGTTCACTAGTCCTTGGGGAACGTTTGCATATAATAAAATTCCATTTAGCTTGTGAAATGCTCCTGCCATGTTCCAACGCCTAGTTCTAAGCATATTCCAACAGAAGATAGAAAATGAAGTAGAAGTCTTTATGGACAACTTCTCCACTTATGGAATAATCTTTGATCAAGCCTTGGACCGATTATAGCAAGTGCTAAAAAGATGCGTAGAAACAAACTTAAGGATCAATTGGCAGAAAAGCCATCTGATGGTCCAAGAAGGTGTAGTACTTGGGCATAAGATTTCACATTTAGGAATAGAGGTAGACCTAGATAAAGTTAGGGTCATCCAAGGAATCACCCGATAATTGGAAACTATCAAAGACATTCGATCATTCCTTGGACACACTGGCTACTATAGGAGATTCATTGAGAACTTCTCCAATATTTCCAAACCATTGGTAGAGCTAATGAAGAAGGATGCACCATTTGAATGGACTAGGGAATGTGAAAGAGCATTCCAACCTTTAAAATAAAAGCTTGTGAAAGCTCCCATTCTACAAGCCCTTGACTGGTCCAAACCATTCCATATAATGATTGACGCATCCAATTATGCCTTAGGAGCGATACTTACATAGTTAGATGCCCAAAAACATCCTTATTACATCCACTATGCAAGTAGGAGTATCACTGGTGCACAACTTAACTACGCAACTACAGAAAAAGAATTAATGACTATAGTGTTTGCAATGGACAAGTTTAGGCACTATGTGTTAGGCTACAAAGTGTACATTCATACCGATCATAGTGAAATCAGGTTCCTCATGAACAAGCCAATGGTTAGCTCTTGTATTATATGATGGTTGGTAATCCTATAGGAGTTTGATCTAACGATGATAGATCGAAAGGGAACCGAGAACGTAGTTGTAGATCACTTATCTCGGTTGCAGTAGGATAGTAAAGAGGATGAATACGCAATATCCAATCATTTTCTTGATGAAGCCCTCTTTGCCAGTGTAGTGAATAACCAACCCACGGAAACAAATTGGTATAGTAGCATTCTCACCTATATCCTTTCCCAACAAACACCACAGGAGCTAGACTTTAGGAAGAAGCAGCAATTTCTTTATAGATCCAAGTACTTCATGGAGATCAACAAACAACTTTACAAAGTCTATCCTGATGGCTTGGTTTGATGGTGTGTGCCTGATGTGGACCAAATAAGAGTTCTTCAAGATGCTCATGAGGACCCTTGTGGGGGTCACTATGTAGGGAGACGAACGAATATTAAGATCCTGCTTGCAGAATATTATTGGCCAACATTATTTCGAGACACCCATCAATTTGTCCAATCCTATGAGTGCTGTCAACGTGATGGGGGAATGAATTCTAGAATGGAGGGTATACAAAAATGGATTCAACCTTTAGAACCCTTAGCCATTTGGGGAATAGATTCTATAGGGCCCATTATACCAATGTCCAATGGAAAAGCTTACATCATTGTTGTTGTGGACTACCTAACAAAATGGGCTTAGATGCTATTATAAATTGTACATCATCTACAGCTGCACGTTTTGTGCAACAACAAGTAGTAAATAGGTTTGGTGTGCCACTTGCACTTATCTTGGATAATGGAACACACTTCATGGGTGCAACCTTTTGGAAGTTAATGCAATGCTTAAGGGTTGAACATAAATTAAGTACACCTTATCACCCCCAAGCTAATGGCCAAGCTGAGGTCACTAATCAAGAGATTACTAAAATATTAACAAGGACAATTAGCAAATATAGGTGAGATTGGAGCACTAAACTAAATGATGCTCTCTAGGCATACCGCTCCACTTGGAAACTCCCTACAAGATACTCTCCCTATGAGTTAGTATACAGAAAAAGTCCAAAGCTTCCAATTCAAACCAAGCTTCGTACACTATCCATGGCATGTGACCTCCACCTTGACCTTGATCTAGCACAAAAACAAAGATTGGAAACTCTAAACATGCTAGACGAAAACTGATTAGTTAACCTATCATCAAATGAGTTGCACAAGGTACATAATAAGCAATGTCATGACTTGAGAATTAGGAAGGTTAAGTATCAACCAAGAGATAAGGTCCTCTACTAGAACCCCACACATGTGCCACAATGCACAAAATTTCAAACATTGTGGGAAGGGCCTTACATTATTTATACAACCTTTCCCTCAGGATCCATGAGCATATACAAATCTGAAAGCCCTGATAAGAGATTATTGGTCAATGTGCAACAAACCAAACCCTTCCATGAACTTAAAACAACCAATGCACATAATACCTATGAGAGAGGACAACCTCGCTCATTATTTCGTATCTCCTCCTTTCAGCTTAGTCATGGGGGAGATGGCCACCTATGCTGATCAATCAAAGTCCTCAGTTCTTTTTTAAGTTTTTGTTTTACAAATTTCTTTAAATTTTCTTGTTTTTGTTTGGCAACATTGTTCATACTTTTTCATTTATTATTTATTTCTTTTTGTTAAGGTTTGTCACCTAATAAGTGATCTTGATGGTGGCATGAACTATATTCTTGATTGCTAATGTTTGGTTTTTACCTTTGAGTTATGATGTTGATACTAAGGTATGGTTCTTTTGATATAACAGGCAATGAGTCCATGTCATCCATGAATTTCTATGATCTCTCTTAGCTTGGAACTGTATAGTCCCTTTACTTAAATAATAAGAACTATCAATGAATTAGTGACTAGGCATTTCTCAAACTAAGGAAGGACTCAAGGACTGAAAAGGGTGTGACTTCAACGAAACTTGATGCATTTGTGTTGGCCATTCTCTTGGGTGCTTGGATGTTTACTCCTTGGGTTTTCCTTACCATTCCAACATTTCTCCATTATTGTGAAGCTAAGCTAATAAAAATAATAAGTCTTTGCATGGTGTGATTCTCATGCAAAAAAAAGAAAAAGGAAACAGTGAGAATTCAAAGCACACCCTTTAGACAAAATAATCATTTCGGCTACAAGCCCTAGTTATGGAACTAAATAAACATGTTCCCTCTAACTAAGCCCTTTCTCACTTTCTACTTTTTCCTTTTTTCATTTCGTCAAAATGGTGGTGACTCTTTGGTGGAAGCATTCTTGTTACTTTAAGTGGATGGATTGGCCAAATATATTAATGTGAAGTCACTAGATGTGGTTTTTTTGAGGCTAGATTTGGAATTAGATCTACTAAGTTACATTAACCATAAATACACAAGGGGTTGTACACCACCTTGTTCTTGAGACTCCATTCCATTCTCTCCTTACCATCCTTCTTTCTCCATTTTTCACCTCATTGCTGGTTGTACCAATAGTCGATATTTTGGTTGATGCATTGCTTTCTTTTTGGTAAACTCTTGTGGTTAAGAATTTAACTCTTACTTCCAAATGACATTTCTAGAGCCTACAGAATCTTTGAATGTGGGATTTTCAAGGCATTAAGGGCATGAGCCTGCTTTGGGGAGGACCCACTGGCATTCCTATTTGGTACATTTGTTAATTTCTTTCCCCTAAACATTTCCACAATCACCATTTATTTTGTTCATCTCCATCTTTGACATCCATTTTATCGGTGTTGTCATTGTTTCTTTTTCTCCATCTTTCTTATTCCTTATCTTTTTTCATTCCTTTGCTACTGAAGGTTCGCTCTCAGTCATGAGGGTCCTGGTCCAATTTTTTCAATTTTCTCTTAACCCCTACACCTTAAGTAGTCACCATTATTATATCTCCAGATCCACATTAGCCATATCACAACTCAGCCAATGGACCTTACACTGAGGCAAGGTATTAACTACATTTTGATTCATTTACCCTTGCTACTATAAGACTGTGTTGTGTGTTGAGATGGAAATCATCCAACAATGAATTGGATCTAGAGGAAACACTTGGAATGGACTAGTGCTAGAGAAGTTATGCAAGGAACAAGATTGATGATGCACTTATGGATGGACAACAAAAGGTGCAATCTTGGCATTGGCAGCAACAGACTTCTTCTTTTCTCTCTCTCTTCTCTCTTCTCTCTCAGCTGCCAAATAAGGCTAGATGTCAAATGTGTAGAGTGTTCACTCTTGTTGTCATGAACACTAATTTGTCATGTATTGTAATGATGATCTGTTCACATGTCACCCTATTTACCATTAGTGTCATTCAAGTCAATAATCCCATACCTTCCCAATATATTGTAAGAAACTTGAGGACGAGTTTTCATTTAGTCATGGGGGTATGATGAGCCGCGATATCACATAGGCCCCTGCGATATTATGTATGCGATATAGTGGCCCGTCGTCATGCCTATAAATAATAGGCAGCTTTCCCTTGTTACTAATCTAGATCTAGACCCTTAGCCAAACTATAGTAGTTTTACATTCTAGAGTTAGAATAATTTCCATGTGCCCGCAGTTGGAGTCTTAAAGTGAACGGATTTTTATTCAAGAAAATTGTACCTAAGCACACATTTGTGTACAACAATAAAGATGAACTTTCTAATAAACCTTGTAGCATGTGGACTAAGCTAAATAGGATTTAATTATTGTTAAATTTTTAAATACTTTCCTAGATAATTAAATCTCTCTCAACCCTTGACTCTCCTAGTTAAGTGCATTCAGTACGACCACTTCGAGCACATGTGTAACGCTTGGTAACCCAGTAATAAGTAATGTTTGGTAATCCCAGCAGCGTTGCACTGGTTCAGGCTATGTGTAGAAAGTGGGAATGGATACTAGTTCTAGGACAATTAGAACTTAGTTAATGAATAGTTAATATAAAGTAGTCACTTAGTTCTCTTCACCCTTCCCTATTAGCATAGGTGTTAAAAAGATAAAAGATATAAAAATCACATACCTCAAGCTTACTTAACCATACAACTGTGACAACACAAGTTTGGGAAGATAGCGATTAATTAACCTTAAGTGTTCCATTAGGGTGCATAAGCACTTAGTCCTTGGAGTTCTAACGGATCGCATATGAGATGCTCGTATTCGTATGATTGAGTGTAGGGGTACCTCACCACTCATCATCTAGCTAAAGGATTTTCTTAGAGAAAGGGGATTGATTATGATGAAATCTTCTCTCCAGTAGTAAAATTAAAATCCATAAGATCATTATTAGCTATCACAACTGTTTATGATCTTGAACTTGAACAAATGGATGTGAAAACAACATTCCTCAATGGTGACATTAAGGAAGAAATACATTAAGGATATGAAATTAAAGGAAAAGAGCAAATGATGTGTCAATTATTAAAATCACTATATGGGCTCAAATAATAACCAAGGATGTGGAATAAAAATTTTAATGATCACATGATAAATCTTGGCTTCATTAGAATTGTAGAAGATTCCTATATGTATGTTAAAAATACAAATGAAAAATATGTTATCTTGCTATTATATGTTAATGACATGTTAATAACAAGTAATAACATACATGATATTAATGAGTTAAAACTTCATTTGTCTTCTCAATTTGAGATGAAGGATCTTGGTGCTACACAAAAAAATTTTGGGATGGAAATTAAAATTGACAAGGCTAATAAAAGGCTTTGGATTGGATAGCCTTTATATGTTACAAATATTTTAAAAATATTTAATATGCATGATTACGAGCCTGTGACTACACCCTATGAAACTAGTATTAAACTTTCAGTTGAACAATGTCCAAAGATAAGCAAAGAAAAAGAGCTCATGGTTAAAATTCCATATGCTAGTGCTATCAACAATTTAATGTATGCAAGGGTCTTTACTAGACCTACTATTACTTACATTGTTGGAAAAATTAGTAGGTATATGTCTAATCCAAGGAAACAACATTGGATTCCTATGAAGTAATTTTTCAATGTCTTCATGCTATTTCAAATTATGGGATCTATTATAAAAATGATTCAAATGGACTTCATGGATTCATTGATGCAAATTGGAATGGTTATATTGATAATAGGAAATCTACTAGTGGATATGTGTTTCATCTTTTTGGTGGTGCTATTTCTTGGAAAATTCAAAAACAATCTTGTGTTTCTTAGTCTACCATTGAAGCTAAAGATGTTGCTGCGAACTTGGCATGCAAAGAGGCTATATGGCTTCAAAGCCAAATAGCTGAACTTGGCATCACTTAGACTCCAATTAATATTGTTTGTGATAGTGAAAGTGTCATAAGCATATCCAAGAATCCAACATTTTATGCTTGAGTAAAGCACATTTGATGAGTCATGGTCTATCAGGCCTAGTTATCGGAGCCACGATATCGTGTCCACCCCTACAATATCGCGTATGCAATATCGTGGCCTACCTCAATTTCTATAAATAAGAGGTAGCTTTTCTTGTTCTAGAATTCAATTGTTAAGTTAGTTTTTTAGTTCTTAGTTAAGTGTTTAATTTCTTTCTCTCAACCCTTTTCCTCCTAGTGTATGCCCGCAGTGTGGTAAATGTAATTGTACGACATCCTTATTTGAGTGTGACATACTTGGACATGAACATGACCGGCAATAAAGATTGAGATTACTTCTGTAACGATGGAAAATGTCGGTAGCTAGAATACCAAACAAAATCCATGTACACAGTCTTAACCATGGATCCGTGCGAGGGCTGTGCTGGAGAAAAAGAATCCGTAGTGCCCTAAACGGTCTTGTCGATCAGACAGGGACTTACTAAATCAGTAAATCGACGAAGATTGTAGACATTTCGTGGGACGATCTGATTTGATAAATCATGAAAGGAGAGGAAAACGATGTAAATAATTTGCAATAATGACAACGTTAACGTGACAAAGGGAATCAGATCTAAGAGAAATGCGTGATTTCAAGATCTATACTTTGACCCAAAAGAAATGAGTATTTTGTATACAAAGTTATAATGGGAAGGTTCCGATTATCTTGTGTGGAACATACACAGAATAATAAGAAAACTGTTTAATAAGGAGTGCAGAATGGAGCTCGGTCTACCTCAAAAGCCAAAGACGGAGTGCAAGGAAGGTCAAGCTCAAATATCTATCAACCAACTGTGTCTGGCCAATAGATCTTGCCAACCGCACCAGATGATCTCACGATCTCTGATCTATCTCCTTCGCTTTGGATAGTCTGTGCTCAAAACTGCCTAGGATCACCGATGGGAGAACTGCAAAAATGCTCAAAGAATGTTTCTTGTTTCTGCTCAAGGATGATAACTGCCAAAAGTTCAAGATGTCAGCTGCTACCCCTCTCTCCAAAATAATCTCCAGAAGTCCCCTCTTTTTCTTCGCCGACTGGGGTATTTATAACATACGGAAAAGGCACGGCCTTGATGACACGTGTCTCGAAGTTTCCGGATGCCATTGACTTGACAAACTGGCTATGTCATGTCGAAATTGCAACGTATGCTATCAACACTTTGCTGAAGCTGCTTCATGATTACGCACAAATACACTTATCGGCATATTGCGCATATGGATAGCAAATGCGTAACTACTTTAGCCAGCTTTACGCTGTATTTCACTTGTTTATGCTGTACTTTAGCAAATGCGTAAGAAAGCATGGAAATAGTGAGTCAGGCTGTTTTACGCTCATTCACGCAACAAAGCGTAAAACATGATCAACCCGATGATAAATTACTCTGATATATGCTGCGTAGCGTAACGAGCATAAGGCGATCAATCTACAAAAAGAAAGGGGCCGATCTGTTGCGCTTACCTTTGATTTTTCTTTTGACCTTTTTGAAGCTCATTACGCTGCCTTGCGTAATAAAGCATAAACCTGACCCTGGACAAAGGACTTAGCAAGATATGCGAGAAGTCACATATTACGCTGCTCAGGCATTAAACTTCACCAAATCTGTTGAAGTAAGTCATCTTCTGATGTCAGATTGTGTTAAGTAGAATTACGCTAAGCATCATTACGCTATGTTGCGTGATGTAGCGTAAAGACAGAAAACACAGGAAAATTGAAATCTGTAAGGAACTTGGAAACTTGATGCCAAGCGTCATTTTGCCTTGCTTTGCTTCATTCTACTTTCTGGAATTCTGTCACGAACCTTTGCCTGAATCGTGAATCTTCACCTGAGGCCGATTCACAATTTTCACGGTGTTTCAACTTCATCATTGCAGCATTCACTTAGCTTAATTATTTATTTAATTTTTATTTACTACTTTCTTAGTTAATATCTTCTCACCCTTAAACTCCTGTTAAACGCAGAATGAGTATGACTTAATTACGAGCATTTAAGTGTGACTACTTGGTAACCCAGTATCATACCTAGGATCTATGCCTAGTAATCCCAGTGGTAGACATGCACAAAGTCTAGGATGTGTATGGATAATCAAGGAATGGATGCTCATCACACTTATGCTAGCTTAGATTCTCTTTCACCCTTTCTCTCTTAGCTTAGTTAATATTACTTTCCATTATCCTCAGGAGTAGAATTAGCATAGAAACACATCATACACCTCACTCTAGACTAAATCATACATGACAAAGCTAATACTAGTCCAGGTGGGAAGACAATGAACTGCGACCTAAGGCTAACTATCTAGGTGTCACAACTAGTCCATCTACGGAGTTCGACCGAATCGCACGTGTAACACTCGTATTCGTATGGTTGAGTGTAGGGGTACCTCGCCACTCATCATTGGCACCGTTGCCAGGGACAGTGCTAGTTATCTAGATTAGTTATATCATACAAGCTCGTTGTACAGGACTTAATGATATATCTTTTAAGAAGAAATAATTATAAAAAGTCACATATAAATTCACACATAATTTCAAAACCATGCCTCTCCTACAAGACTATAATAATGCCACACCTAGTGAAGAAGTTCATTGGAGAACCAATGAATTATATGCAACAAAGATTGGAGTACACAACCTGAAGTGGGGGTTTCTTATAAATATGAATGAAGGCAACATCATCCAAACACACGAAAGCATAACTTACATGATGACGATGAACCCCCACTGGCCACTACAAGCCTAATGAAAATACAAGAGGCTGTTCAAATCTCCCGTAGGCATCATAAAGAGAGCCACCTACCTAGGCTCGATTTAAAAACCTTTTTCAATTTTCCAGGAGGCTATGACTTAGATCCGCATCAACACTTACAAGCCTTCTACGATGCCTATGCATGGAAAAACATTGATAATGGTTGAAAAAAACTTAAGCTCTTTCCTATGACACTTGTTGGCCAAGCAAAAGTGTGGCATAGATTGTTAAAACCAAATTCAATACGATGTTGGCCAACAATGGTAGAACTCTTTAATGAAAGATATCAAACCTATGCAAGAGTGTCAGCCTTGAGGAAACAAATCCAAGGATGGAAACAAGAACAACATGAACCCTTGAACATGGCCTTGGAAAGATATTATGCACTGTTAAACAATTGTCTAGGCCATAAGTTCTCTAAGGAAAGGCTAATGTACCATATCATTGATGGGCTTTGTGATGGAACAAGAGAGACCCTTTGGATGTATGCCCAAGTTCAACTATACGAACTATGAACCCATCAAGTCCAAGAGCTTATTAAGCAGGTATCAAAAGAAGAAGGAGAATTGGCTAGATGAGAGAGTTTTGAAAAACATCAACGGGACCAAAATCTCAACCTAAAAAATGTCCATAATTAGAAAAAAGAGAAATCAACCAATCACAAGGAGAAAGAAACATCTTTGCAAGTACAACAATCATTAGATGAAGTCAAGGCAAAGATTAATAAGATGTTGGAATGGACACATAAAAAGTGTGGAGAATTTATTGATATTATTGGAGATAGAGTTTTGACAACCTAAGAATCAGGACAAAATATCATTAGACATTTGGAAAGAAGGAATGAAGAAAATAAGAGCTCAATTGCTGATCATACATATGAATGCAACATTTACCTGTACAATCACCCCAAGGGCCAATGCCCAATCTTGTTACATTTATATGAGTATTGGGGAAACATGTTACATCCAGAGTTCATACAGAGATACTGGTTTGATCACAATGGCAACAATCTCAATCATGGGGGAAGCCACCCCTAAACTAGGGACACCCTTCGTATCATCCAAACCCAAATGCTTATCTAGTTTAACATCTTGTTTCCCTAATTGGGCCAACATACTCTATCTCACCGCATTATTATTCTCCTCAACACTATCCCATGTCCTCAACACAACCACCGCCTTGTGCACCTTACGCGTCTCCTAATTTTCAACATTCTCATCCTTTCCCTCCTTCTACATTGCCACCAACTATTCCTAAGGTGTCTACACCACAACAACAACCTACAAATGTTACTTGAGCTAATATTACTAACATCATTGAGAGGCCTTAGCAACATCGAAGGCATCCCTTCTTTAGAAATGACCCTAGGTAGGGACAACACAATTCCAAGGCCACTACATCCTCCAACTTAGCACAAGCCCAACACTATGGTGCATCCTTATCTTCGAACCCAATGCCTCATGTTACTTCAATAGGGCCACCAATTAACACTCCAACAACCATACAGCCCAATGAACATAGCCTACGAGGGCAACTTCCCAATCCTTGCATACCATCTAACAGTCACAAACATCATAGTGGGTCAACTCTTTATTCAAGAATCACATCTTATAAATTGCCCCACTATGCTTACTACAATCAAGTGTGTGAACTCCAATGGGGTAGGAATGACCAAGTTTCAATGTTTCCAACATACAAGGATCCTCACCTTTCATTTATTAATCCTTTCCACGCTCAAACGTTTAGTTATGGGGGATATCCCCCATTTTAATAACAAGCAGGATTAATAAAT
>MNCI01034319.1:0-29718 GCA_015680685.1 Gnetum montanum | reverse complement strand
CGTAGAATTCTTACCTCATTCCGGTGGTATCTACATGTGTGTGTTTTGTGAAACTGGTATGGATTACATTTAACCCTTCTAGTACCTATGGAAATTTTAAGGTGTGGTTATGCAAGGGCATTATAGGTTGGAACCTGCTTTGGGGAGGACCCACTTACATAACTTTTGCAATTTGTACTTGTTGCATACCACCACATCATCTTATACCCTTTGAGTACTTCATTTCCAAATTTATTCTTTCCTTTGCCATCATTTTATCAAACATTCCTCAAAACTAGGTCCTTTTATGTGTCACCTAACAAACCAGGTCCAACATTAAAATTTTAAGGCAACTTCCTTGAAAAAAATTTCTAACTCTAAAATCACACAACATTTATTAGAGGCACTGAGTAAGGTATGAAATCATTAAAATTTTTTGAATAACCTTACTAACAATTGATCTTTGAGTCATTATAGATGGCCCCTAAAAGAAGACAACAAGGAGGACCTTCTCAAGGTGCAACCGAATGACTAGGGGGAGGTAGAGGCCAAGGACTTCATGCAAAACATATAGAGTAGGAGGCACAATCACTCAGCATCCATCGTGGAACTCCTGTTATTGCATAATCTATCCAAGAAAAAGGTGGTGAGGTCAGGGGCCAAGCTTGTGAAGAGGAATGACGGCTATTTTCAACATAACATGTCAAGGCCAATCAAGTGTTTCTGCAACTTCCATGATCATGGAAAGTGCCAACTCTATCAAACATTGGAACATCAGCATGGATAGCTCATAATCCTTGGATAGAAGAGGAGAAATGTCAACCGCTTCTTCAACGGTATCAATCTGATAAGCTTGATCATGTAGGACAAAGGAGAGGCACCCATAGAGGAGCCACCACTACCGAGAACCCCATGAGTTCCAAAAGTTTTATCTTTTGTGTCTGTGTCCAAATTTTGTTTAATTCTCCACTGCGACATAAATAAATTCCTAGTCAGTTAATAATCCCATACCTATCCACTATGTAATCAATTGAACTTGTTCCTCACTTTCTTTAACTTGAGGACGAGTTGTTATTTAGTCATGGGGGTATGATGAGTCATGGTCTTTATTCCCAGTTATCAGAGGCTAGTTATTGGAGCCCTGTTAGGCCCAGTTAGCGGAGCTGCGATATCACATCAGTCGTGATAGCATGTCTGCCCCCACGATATCACGTACACGATATCGCGTACGCAATATCGCAGCCTGCCTCAATTTCTATAAATAAGAGGTAGCTTTCCTTGTTCTAGAAGTTAGTTGTTAAGTTAGTTTTTTAGTTCTTAGTTAAGTGTTTAATTTCTTTCTCTCAACCCTTTTCCTCCCAGTGTATGCCCACAGTGTGATGAATGTAATTGTACAACATCCTTATTCAAGTGTGACGTACTTGGACATGCTCATGACCAGCAATAAAGATCAAGATTACTTCATCATTGCAACATTCACTTAGCTTAATTATTTATTTAATTGTTATTTACTACTTTCTTAGTTAATCTCTTCTCACCCTTAAACTCCTGTTAAATGCAGAATGAGTACGACTTGATTATGAGCATTTAAGTGTAACTACTTGGTAACCCAGTAGCGTACCTAGGATCTGCGCTTGGTAATCCCAGTGGTAGTTTTGCACAAAGTCCAAGATGTGTACAGATAATCAAGGAATAGATGCTCCTCGCACTTAGGTTAGCTTAGATTCTCTCCCACCCTTTCTCACTTAGCTTAGTCAATATTACTTTCCATTGTCCTCAGGAGTAGCATTAGCATAGAAACACATCATACACCTCACTCTGGACTAAACCATACATGACAAAGCTAATACTAGTCTAGGTGGGAAGACAATGAACTGTGACATAAGGGTAACTATCTAGATGCCACAACTAGTTTGTCTGCAGAGTTCAATCGGATCGCGTGTGTAACACTTGTATTCGTATGGTTGAGTGTAGGGGTACCTTGCCACTCATTAACATTGAAATACAGTCTCACTATATATGGAAGAAAATTGAAAATCAAAGGCTTCTTTTGAATAAAATATCTATTGAAGTAAATCCTACAAATGTACTCACCAAGTTAACTTCTACTAAATTAGCATTTGGTCTTTTTTCGATCTTATTTCCTAAAAATGGTTTGGTTCATTCTTCAAAGAAACTTTACCTTCAAGATGGAGAATTATAAGGTGGATGAAGGCAAGGCTACCTTGATTTTCTTTGGATATTTCTACCTTGTTATATTTATATCTATTTTATATTTGTTCCCGTACTTATCCCCACCAAAATAAACTACCTTATCCTTTTTATTTTTGGGTTTATTTTGTAACACGAGTAATATATAAGGAGTTCTAAGGGGTCATCCTTGATATAACAATATAACACAATAATGGCCAATGTCTATGTTGTAATCCTCCCCTACAATTCTAATCCATTATTCTCATTGATTCTCTTTGTGCTTCAATCTTAAAGCTATGCTGCTGCTAATAGTCCAAGAGCCAATTTTCTGTAGGGGTTTTTCACCTTAAAGGTTTTTCCTAGGATAACTTTGTATTTTTTTAAACTTTCTATAGTTTTCTTTAAATTTAATATTATATTGGGGCAAACGATTGGGAATAACAAACAAAACCTTGAGTAGACATTGTAACGATGGAAAATGTTGATAGCTGGAAAATACCAAACAAAAATCCATGTACACAGTCTTCACCACGGATCCGTGTGAGGGCCATTCTGGAGAAAATGAATCCGCAGTGCCATGAACGATCTTGTCAATCAAAAAGGGACTTACTCAATCGGTAAATCGACGAATATTATACATATTCCGTGGAACAATCTGATTCGATGAATAGCAAAAGGAGAAGAAAATGATGTAGATAAATTGCAATAATGACAACGTTATCGTGACAAGGAGAATCAGATTTAAGAAAAATGCACAATCCCAAGATCTGCGCTTTGACCTGAAAAACTGAGTATATTGTATACAAAGTTCCAATGGAAAAACTCCAATTCTCTTGTGTGAAACATACACAAAATAACAAGAAAATTTTTCAACAATGAGTACAGAATGAAGCTCGGTCTACCTCGTAAGCCAAAGATGGGATGCAAGGAAGGTCAAGCCCTGATGTCTATCAATCAACTGTTTCTGATCGATCGATCTTGCCAACCGCACTAGATGATCACTCGATCTCTGATCTATTCCCTTTGCCTTCGGTAGTCTCTTCTCAAAGCTGCCAATGATCACTAATGGGGAGAACTGTATTTTTGCCAAAAAGAAGTGATCGCTCCTGCTGCCAATGCTCAAGCAAATGTCTCTATCTCTGCTAAAAGATGATGATTGCCAAAAGTTGAAGATGCCCGCCCTTGTTTCTTCATCAACTGGAGTATTTATAAGTTTGATAACATGTGGAGAAGGCACAGCCTTGATGACACGTGTCTCAAACCTTCAAAATACCGTTGACTTGGTAAACTTTATGTTGACATTGGTCATGTTGCATCACGTTTTTGGGACAGAGGGCAAAGTACGTTGTCAACCACTTCTGCTAAAGCTGCTTCATGATTACGCATAATACGTTCATTAGCATACTGTGCGTGTGGATAGCAGATGCATATCTGATACTGCTTTAGCTGGCTTTACGTTGTATTACACTTGTTTATGCTTAGATGTGTGGCAGAGTGTAATAGAGCATGGAAGTAGTTGATTCAAGCTGTTTTACGCTCCTTCACGCCGCAAAGCGTAATAGAGCATAAAAATTGTCAACTTTACAATACACTACGCTTGTCTAAGCTGTGTAGCGTAATGAGTGTAAAGTGACCAATCTGCAAAAAAGAAGAAATCAATCTGCCGCACTTCCTTTGACTCTGACTTTGCTTTTCTTGAAGCTCGTTACGCTACTCTGCGTAACGGAGCGTAAACTCGATCTTGAACAAAAGACTTAGCAGAATATGTGAAAATTTTTAAACTTTAAACTTCGTCAAAATTTCCAAAGTAAGTTACTTTCTACTATTGAGCTACGTTAAACAGAGTTACGCTGAGCGACACTACGCTATGTTGCGTAATGTAGCATAAAGAAAGAAAACATAGTAAGATTGGAATCTGTAAGGAACTTGGAGACTTGATACTAAGCGCTTCCTTGCCCTGCTCTGTCTTCTGGATTTCTGTCGCAAACCTTTGCCCGAATCGTGAATCTTTGCCTGAGGCCGATTCGCAATTTCTACGGTGTTTCAATGGCCCCTCTTTGTTGACGTTTAGATGGCTTGCTCGAAAGACGTCGACAAAGAATATGAAACACCAGATAGGTAAAAGTACCAACAACATTCATCAATGGTTACTCAAGTGTCGCCCTGTCAATGGAGAAGTGCAGAAATGAGGAAAACAGAGGATAGAGGGGTATCAAAAGGAATTTTTATAGATGTAAGAGAAAAAAAGGTTCGGGGAAGACACAAATGTTTGAATATAGTTTTTTCACACATAAGCACTTAGGCTTTCTCCTATGGTTGCATTTGCATGGAGTTATGCCGTCATTTTGTAGATGAAGAGGCTTTCATAGATGAATTGTGTTGCGTCTCGTTGGCCTGGCCGAGTTGTGTTTCATCCATTTTGCTGATGCACGTTTTTTTTTGCGTCCAACAGGCAAGTTTCGTTATGCCGGTTCATGGACTTGATTGTAATGCAATTGTGTAAAGCGTATGCTGCGTATGTACGTTTTGCGTAAGGGAATTAGATGGTGGAGATGGAGGGAAGTAAGAACTAGAGGTAGGATTATGGAAAAAATAGGGATGCACTCCTGAGTGGACAGGCAAACCTAGGTGACCATCTCAAAATGCTATCTGTATTTCACCAGTCAGATAAACGCACCTTTGAAAGACATCTTTGAAACAAGTAACCTATAACCAAAGAGGAAATAGAGGGCACCATTGCTTGGTTGAATTACTGGAGAGGTTGTTGAAAAAAGTACCGTTTGGGGCGAGACAGAGTGAGCGAGCCGCGAAGGAGGAACTGTAGCATGAGGTCAGGGTCTTCACCATTGACGCTCGACCCAACATATCACCATCAAATATTATCAGACTCATCGCACCCAACTGGTTATGCAAAGAACCAGCTAGGTGAATCTGTGAAGCCAGAGCCTGATAGTGATGATGAGCGGAGATCCCCAAGGTCTTTGTTGATGAGAACTCCTTTGGGGCTCCGGTCGGAGAAACTAAACTCTCAGAGGTGCCACCGCTACAGTGGATGTAGTGATGACATCTCCAAGGTGTCAGTAGTATGCCTTTCAGCACATCGGAGGAATCAGCAGAATTTCGGTGAGGTAGCGACGCTGGGACTGTCCCAGTACCCCACCCCATTTGTTTTGCAGCTGCACAGAGATGATTATGCTTGCTTGATTTGCATGATGTCAGCCTGTAAGTCCCAGTTTTAAGTCCTGGTAGACTTTGATTGCTGGTTTTAAGTCTTAGTAGACCATGGTCCTAGTTTATAGTTTGGGTGGACCGAGAAATGCTAGTTTTACATCATAGCAGACGGTGGTAGAGCTGATTTCTGGTCTCAGCAAACTGTGCTATGGATGCCAGTTTCATGTCGTGACCCAAGGACAGATCTGTGCTGGTTTCACATCTCAGCAGATAGTTACTTACCTGTGCCAGTTTTATGTCTTGGCAAATAGCCAGCTCCATTTTAGCATCGTGGCGGACGTGTGCAGGAAATTCCAGTTTTACGTCTTGGCGGACCTGTATAACACTGCCAGTTTTACGTCGTAGCGGACGGTTACAACTTGCTAGTTTTATGTCGTGGTGGATGACTGTTGCCAGTTTAGCGTCGTGGGGGACGCGTGCAAGCAGTGCCAATTTTACGTTGTAGCAGACGATCAGTGCCAATTTAGCGTCGTGGCGGACACGTGAGGAGAGTGCCAGTTTAACGGTCGTAGTGGACGATTGTTGCCAGTTTAGCGTCGTAGCGGACGGTTGTTGCCAGTTTAGCATCATAGCGGACGATTGTTGTCATGCCTGATGTTAACATTGAGTATGCAGTTAGATGTAGTACTGCTTCAGATATATATGATTTACAGGATTCAATAACTCGTTGCCATTGATATCTGCTAGCTTGAATGCACTGTTACCATACACATTTGCTACCAAGAAAGGGCCCTCCCAGTTCGCAGAGAACTTGCCTACTGGTTCGCAAACAGCCTTGAGAACTAAATCTCCCTTCTTGATCAGACGTTTTTGAAGATTATGACGATGCTTCTACCTCTGCTTATCTTGATACTTTTCGATGGTATCAAGTATCTTTATTCGCTTCTCCTCTACTGAATCCAAATCCATGATCCGAGACTCTATGTGTTGAGCCTCATTTATAATCATGGAGAGGACCATCCATAGAGAAGGAACCTATAATTCGAGGGGCAGCACCACCTTAGATCCATAGACTAGGCTATAGGGTGTACTATCTTTAGCTGTTCTGCATGTGGTACGATACACCCATAGCACATAGAGGATCTTTTCATGCCACCGTCTCTTGTTGCTATCGAGCATTTTCTTGAGTAGGTTGATTATGACCTCATTTGTTGCTTCAGCTTGACTGTTCGCTTGCGGGTAATAGGGTGAGGAAAAAGATTGCTTGATGCCAAGACTATCATAGAAAGATTTGGTTTCTGTACTGCTAAATTATGGACCATTATCGGTCACGATAGTCATCGGGAGACCAAATTTGGTTACAATGTTATCTAGAATGAAATGATAGATCTGTTGAGATGTGATCTTCTGCAAAAGAATGGCTTCTACCCACTTTGTGAAATACTCAGTGGCGGTAATTATGAAGCTATGACCTGCGGACAATTTCGGTGTGATAGGCCCTATAATGTCTAGTCCCCATTGTTGGAAGGGCCATGTGATCTAAGTCGTGTGTAGTTCTATAGGCGACATGTGTATAAGGTTTCTGTAACACTGACACATGTCACACGTTTTAACCTTTGTAAGACAATATTTTTCCATGTACAGCCAATAATACCCTAAGCAACGGATTTTAGAAGCCATGGCTCATGGTGCTACGTGTCCTTCGCATAATCCCTCATGGACTTTGCCTACTATGCGTTGCGCCTGGTCTTTGTTAACGAAAGTAAGTAGTACTCCATCAAAAGAGTTTCTACAGAGGGTACTGATTCCTATGATGACGTACTACCTAGCTTGTTTGAGAATAGCGTCTTTCTGTATGCATGTTAACTCATGTGATGGTTTGCCATGCAAGAGGTAAGTTTTAATGTTGTTGTACCACTCTGGCATGTCTTCCTCAAGAAGTGAAGATATTTGCACTGTTTGAATTATAGAACCTGTACAATATGTTATTAACATGGGACAAGTGTCGAGAAAGTGTGATGGCACGTTTAAGGCTAATGTAGCTAGTGCATCGGCCAGTGTGTTATCATTTTGTGGCACGTGTTGGGCATCGATGGTCGTGAACCGTTTCAGAAGATCTTTAGCCATATCGCAATAGGGCTGTAAATGTGCAGCCTTGCAGGCGTAGACTCTTGTGATTTGATTTATAACAAGCATCAAATCACCCCTAATTGCCAGGTGTCGAACATCAAGTTCTCTGGCAGTTAATAATCCCCTGAGATGCCCCTCGTACTCTGCCACATTGTTCGTACAGGGAAAGGTTAGGCGATAAGCATGAAGATGCACATCCTCAGGTGATAGCATAATGACTTTAGCGGCATTTCCACCTCTAATAGTTGAAGCTCTGTCAAAATATAACGTTGCTTCGGGGCCTGTTAAAACAGGGCTTAAACTATGTACATGTTCATCCAGAAATTCAGGCTTTATGATTGTCTGACTGTCAATGGGTGATGTTATTAATTGGTCAGCTATCGCTTGGCCTTTCGTAGAAGATTGACCAATGTAATGCAGATTGAATTCTTCCGTGATAGCTTTCCAACAAGCTATTTTACTACTTTCATATAGATTATGCGTAATGGCCCTAAGGATGTTATTTTTATAGATAATGTTGACCTGGCTATGGAAAAGATAATGTCTGCACTTCTTGAGCGTAAATACTAACGCTAAGCAATTATGCTCTACTTTTTTGTACCTCGTTTCATATGCACATAGAGCATGACTCAAGTAGTAGATGGGTCCTTCTGACCGATCATCTCTCTTTTGACAGAGTAATGAAGCTAAGGCTACGTCTGAAGTTGTGAGGTAGATGTAAAATGGTTTATCCCTTTGCGGTGGGAAAACTATTGGCAAACGTTGAAGCTCTTGTTTCAAGCTGTCAAACGCACGCTAACAATCGTCTATCCATTTAAAATTAACCCCCTTTTTGAGCAAATGTTACATAGGGTGTAATTTATCGGTTAATCTCGAGATGAACCGCCTGATAAACTGTAACCTCCCTTGCAATCCACGTAATTTCTTGAGATTTGTAGGAGGTGTCAATTCAACAATGGCTTTGACTTTGTCAGGGTCTACTAGTATACTAGTTTCTGATACCACAAATCCCAGCATGCGTCTGGTTTTGACTCTGAATACGCATTTCTTTGGGTTGAGCCGGAGGTCATATTTAGAGCATCTTTTAAGGACTAACTCCAGATCCTCTGAATGATCTTCTGACCTTATAGACTTAACAGCTATATCATCAACATAATCATTCAGTCTCCCTAGGAGATAATCGCTAAAGATGTATGTCATAGCTCGTTGATACGTAGCTCTGACATTTTTTAACCCAAAAGGCATCATGGTGTAACAAAAGGTCCCCCAGGGCGTCATAAAGGTGGTTGTCAGCTGGTGTTCTGGGTTGATGTGTATTTGATTGTAGCCTGAGAAGCCATCCATGAAGGATAAAAGTGCATGCCCAGCGGTTGTATCCACTAATTGGTCGATACTTGGTAATGGGAAATTATCTTTGATTGTAGTTTTGTTCAAGTCTTGGAAGTCTATGCAAATGCATATCCCTCTGGTCTTTTTAGGAACAACTACAATGTTAGATACCCAGTCTGAGTAATCGACTGCGTGAATAAAACCAGCTTGGTACAGTTTAGTGATCTCATCATGTACTGCTACCATGACTTCTGGCTTAATCTTTCATGCTTTCTGTCTAACTGCTTTGATATGGGGATCTAGGATTATGTTGTGTTGTATTAACCTTGGGTCTAGTCCTGGCATATCTTCATATGACCATGCGAACACCGTGATGTTGTTCTGGAGGACCTGTCTTATGTTGTCATGTGCCTTTTGGTCTAGTAAGAAGCTAACCTTAAGAGTTTTAGTCTCACCTCTATGCATAACCACAGAGACCTTGTTAAGGAGGTCTTCGGTTACATCTCCAGCTTCCAGATCTAGCGTGCGCGTTGATTGTTCCGGCCAGTCTAGAGATGTTACCGATGTGGCTATGGTTGCGTCATCGAGGGCAAGGTTAGTCTCTACTAATGTGGGATCAAGTTGTCTAATAATTTCTTCTTGTAGACCTATTAAAACTAGGAACGCAGATAAAGTTTCATCCATTTGTCAATTACCCTGCAAAATCATCAAATATAAAAGTAATTAGAAAAGTGCTAAGTTGGATACTATAAGTATTTAATGAATAACGCTTGATTTAGTCTAAAAGAAAAAGGATGTGATGTGATGGCTCCAAGCGTGAGAAGCTAACTGAATTTTGAACATCATGAATAGCCTGTAATTAATGCGACTTGATTACGAGGAGATAAGAAGCAATAGTTTAAGGTCATTTCAGACCGTAACGCACACAATATCTGTCTCAATTAATGGCTTGATTTTCGATTTCCAGCTCATACTGACACCAGCATTGGGCAAGTCTCGCTGAAATCGGGCATCAAGTCGGTTAAGTTTGCATATAAGTAGGTAGTTATTTTTGAAAATAGGCTATTGGCTATCGCGAACTTGAATTCTCAATTGTCACAGAGAGAAGGAGAAAGAGCAAAAGATTGCAGCACATTATTTGTGTGAAGGCGTGAAGGTGTGAAGACTACAACAATGGCGCCGAAAGTAAGAGGGAAGAACGCAAAATTGGCAATGATAGATGAAGTACAAGGGAGCCTGCAGCATGCTTCGTAGGCTTTGGTTGAAGTGAGGGATGTCACTCCACTGAATCGGTAGGCCATCCCTAGCTTATTTGTGTTGCTCTCTATGATATGCTTCTTCTTTGCGGTGTTTATTCCTTTTGAGTCATTATACGTAAATTAGAGTCTTAGGCTATGAACCTCGCATTAAAACAAGGGTTTATACAATAGTATTGCATCTATCGCTGCTGTCAGGGACAAACCTTATACTGTTACAAGGGTTTAGGTGATTTCGGCTGTATAGCTAGAGCGTAATTTGTAAATTTTCTATAGTTTAAGCATGGAATCGGAATCTAGACGATAATGTGTTTATTTTTGTTTGTACAGTATTATCTTGAAACCCGTCTTAATCGTCCTGGACATAGTCGAGGTTTTATGTTGTATAAACCCAATCATACCCAACATTCCTCCCCCTCAAACTCGGTTGCAGGGGAGGACTATATGGTTCCGAAGGGGTGCACTAGAGTTTCTGCAGTTCTTGTTGCATAACTACAACATTATTGTATGGTCGCATCTATTAGAGGATGTGGCTGGCACTATTTTGGAGCACCTATTAGTGGGTTCTACGCAGGGAATCCTGGCTTTCTTGACAGACGGGGCCATCGATACTGGTCGTCCCCAAGACCGTGAATTTAGCACCAGAGGGTTGAGGTGCTTAAGTTGGATCTAGAAAATGGCCAAGTTTAGCTGTTACCATGCATACAACACTTTGTTTGTGGCCCATCATGTCTCGACTTACTTTCAGAACCCACCAGGCACAGTGCATTATTCAGGCGAGTAAGTTGTTTTATGGGCGGTATTGTCATTATGTTTTGAATGTCTGAATTTTGTAAAGCGTAAGATAATAATGTGTCATATGATGCAGGTTTTTTATCAATGAAAATGGGTTAATAGGCAATAACGATGCATTGTCTTGGACCAAAACGGCAATAAAGAAGTTTACCTCTACCAGCAACGTACACGTTGGTGTAATGGGGCAGATGTCCTTTGACATTTATGAGTATCCCACCCATTATGTTGATTCCTTCAAGAATCGTTAGAACCTCAGGTGGCTACATGAAGAATGGACTTTGGACCCGCCCCTTACCGTCGCGGATGTGCAGAGGAAAGTTCCTCCATTTCCTCTGCCATTTGGCCCTGGTAAGGTTTTGTTGCTACTATTATTTACAGGATATTATATTGTTTTTGTTTTGTCTTTGAAATGTTGCGTAATAGTGTTTTTACTACTTAGATATGTGTCTTGCGTTGTTTAGTCAGGGAATCCCGAGAGATTACCATTACAATTTCCGGCTGCGAGGCGAATACCCTCCTTTTCCGGTATGGCGACATTAAGGAGGCACAACGCTGGCTCAGCCACATGGCGGCCCCAGTTGTGTTGGTCACCAAGCTGCGGGAAGCAAGGCTAATGCATTTATTTCTGGCCGTAACTCCTGATGTCCCTGCCAGCAAAATGTTAACCCTAGTCAACTCCTTCAGCGAGAGGGTTGAGCATTTTTGCACGTGCGTGTAAATTTTGATATTGATTCTCAGCTGTTTGCTGACCTCTTCGACGTCCCCTCTGATGGTCTTCCCATAGAGGAAAAAGTGAGGAGGAGCCTCAAATGTTAGGAAGAGATGGAGGAGTGGCTGGGGACCAAGAAGGAGACCAAGGGGATCCCTTGTAAAAAGATTCAACTAGAGATTGCCAAGACTATTTATCCCCTCTTCCGGGCTCGGGCTTTCCCCAAAACACTCTTGCAGGGGAAGTTCTTTACCATAGAAAAGGCTTGTATCATGCGTGAGGTTATGGAGAAAGGAACCTAGTTCGACTGGGCAAGCTATTTCGCTGAGGGGTTACGCACTGAAATGATCAGGCTCCGCCAGAAGCTTGAGTCTCGTTTCAGTGTGCACTTCGCCTTCTTCATAGCTTGCCTCTGGCGTTTTGCCGAATTTTTGGTTGTCCAGAGGAATGGGCTCTGGGTGCAGCAAGACTGAGACCAGCTATCCAAACCTTGGATTTCCCATATTTTCAGCACTACCCGAGGATAGGATCCTCCAGAGGAAATTGGGGAGTCTCTGTCTATAATGACAAGGGATTTGGCAGTGCCTCGAGTGCAGGGCCTTGACAGTGTAGGTGGGGTGATTCCCACCTACACCGGTGACGCATCACAGGGAAAGCACCTAGCGGCAAAGATAGTAGATGCCTCGGTTCAGCAAAAAAGACCTCGCTTAACCGAGGCGCCTGCGGAACCAACGGGTGGCACAGATAGGACTATGTAAGTCAGAGTTCAGCGGAGTAAACCTCTGCCTGGTAAGCGTAAAGACATAGTGAAAGTTATTGCAGTTATTGTATCACGCAACTTTATTCAAAGTATTCTGAATCGTTTAAATGTGTTATGTGGCATGAACAAGGAGATCTACGGAGCATTTGACCCCTGAAACAGGGGCAGTGGTATTACGGCGTGGAGAAGGGGCCCCAGTTTTGGAAGAGGAGGCCCCGGCTGTTAGAATAAGCAATGCACAGATCCTTGTGCGTGAAGAGAGAGAGGAGGTGGAAAACGTTAATGCACCCCACACTACATCAAGCATAGGTAATTAGTGTATTAGAATTTTTTAAAGAATTCTGTTAATAACTGGAAATTTTAACTTAATCACACTACAGATGAACAAGATGCATCCACGTCCGCCGTTATAAGTAGAGCATGGGGAGAATTTCCTGACAAGTTTGCCTTCATGGAAGGCGTTGTCAACGATATGATCGAGCGCCTTGAGCGCATCGATCCTGGGGCTGGTATGTTACTGCTATTGTACGCTTATTTTATTATATAGTTGTAACGTTTTATTTATGTTTGATAATGTTTGTTATTAGGATCTTGCCTTCGATGGAACCCTACAGAGCCCATTGACTTGGACATAGTGGAGCCTTCATCAGACGGGGCGCTCGTGTCACGCAACATTTATGAAGAAATGCGTAAATGTGCGTTACGCTAGACTCGCTCCTTGTGGGACAGTCGAAGTGTCAATGAAGACCTCTGGAAGAGATTGCAGAGGTCAGAGAAGGAAAGGGTATCTCTAACCAAAGAGGTTGGAGACTTAAGATCATGGTGTGAATTCCTACAGGTGCTGGGAACAGGTGAAGAGGACTGGCGTATGGCTGTTATTGATTACTCTCGCTATTGGACCGTAGTTAGGAACAGCGTGCAAACCAGTTGAGAATTGGTGGAGCAGAGGATGCAAATAGTGTTGTTGGCCCAGAAAAACCAAGACTGGAAGGATTTTTTCACAAGTGTACAAGAGTGGGGGCAGAAGGAGAAAGATCACAAGCATCTGTATAAGCGAGAAAGTCTCTCTTATCATCAGCATTATAGAGATTTTGCTGTCAAAGCTCAATCCTTGCATGTATTCCTCGATGTCATTGGCACATCCAAAGCCTTCGAGAAGTTCTAAGAGTAGGTGATAGTAAGCATGTCCCCGGGAAGAGAGATTGCTCTTCCTGGAGATGAGACTATAGTCCCTACCTTCTTCCCTGAACCGCCCTGGTGGACTAGTGTGGAGAAAGGGAAGGTGAAGGCTGAAATTGATTTGGGGAATGATGTATTGTCTGAATTAGCTGAAGATGAAATTATGCAGTGCCTATGGGTCAGTTTAGATCAGCTCCCCTTTGTTGCGGAAGCAAGACCATCGCGAGTAAGTTTGGGTGTTATTGACTTTAAATTTTCTGATTTATCCCATTACGGATTTTCCTTATGTATTTACTATATATAGGTACAAGAAGTGGATGAAGAAGGCGAACAGGGTGGTAAGCAAGTACAGGAAGAAGAGCGTAATGACATAGATCGTCCTCCTGTGGAGCCAGTGTTAGAGCAAGGACCTCGTGAAGATGACATTCCTCATGAAGGAATATCTTCTAGAAGGGACAACCCACTTGAGGATGATTTATTAGGCTTAGAGGTGGACCTAAGGGATACAGGTGATAGTGGTACCAAGGTGGGTGCGTAATTATGATTTACGCACGATTTTATTCATGACATTGAACAATGGCCATATGAATGTTGGCGAGATTAATCATAAGATTTTCTGTATGCTTTTAAATGTTATTTTATTTCTTTAGTTTTATATCTTTATTTGTGTAAAGCGTAAGCAGAGTTGTTAAAGGCTTTGGATGGGTTGGGTTGCTATGGGATGGAATTGCTAGTTTAAGGCCATCGCAGGCCGTCATGTAGCGTTTGCGTAAGATACAAGCGGATTAACTAGTTTTTGGCCATTGTGGGCCTTTGCTAGTTTAAGGCCATTGCAGGCCATCACTAGTTTTAGGCTGTTGCGGGCCGTCTGCGTAAGTGTGGAAGTGTAATTGATAGAAATGTACATATTTTGTGTAATTCTACTAATGTGACTAATAGCAATCAAAGAGCGTAAATGGCGTAACAAAAAATAAAATGTAGATGGCATAGTGGATAGAAAGCGTAAATATGTATGTATATGTTAAAGAAAACTGACAATTAAATTGATAAGCATAAGCAGAAAACTAGTGGAAATATGACGATGCACGTAAATGCCACTCAGATCAATCGCTAGCTCGTAATTGTTTCTTGATGGCCTTTACGTTTAGTGATGTGTAAGGGCGGGGTGATTTGTGATCTGACTCCTCCATACCATCTTCCTGAAATGGTAGGTTAGCCCAGGCTAGGCTATCATCATTCATTTCGGTTTGTTCGGGAGTTCAGACATGAGTTTGATCTTCGAGCATCTCGATCTTCGAACCTCATTCCTCCTCTATGTTGTTGATAGTCCTAGGAGTTATTTCATCACCATGTATTACTACTTCTCCCCCTGCGTAAGGGAGAGGTATCTCTTGATGTATTGGTGATGAAACTGCCCTCAGTTGGGTTAGTCAAGACCTCCCCAGGATTAGGTTGAAACTGGGCATTTCCTCGACAATGAGAAATGTGGTGTCTGTTGGGAATTGATCCCCTGCCACAAATTCGGTATGCACCATCCCCTTGACTTGCACCCACGCCTCGTTGAACAACTTTAGGCATGATGTCGTTGTAGAACTGATCTGGTCAACCAGGCCCAACTTATCCACTATAGGATAAGGGATGACATTCACAGCCGCACCATCGTCAACGTGCACCCTCCAGATCCAATATCGACCAACCTAGATGGTGATAAACATGGGTTCTATCGTTACTTGACCTTTCTCTGGATCATCTTTGATGGATTTATCATGAAAGGTCAGAGGGATTGGTTTAGGTTTCTCAGCGACGGGAGGAAGCATGACAACATGTATTGCTTCCTCTTCTGTTGGTAAGCTTTCATCCACTGGTATGGATGTCAGCATACGAACCATAGCCTCACGGTGCTTTTGGGATGTCATAAGCAGGTCATAGAGGCTCAACGTTCTGTTCTTCTATTTTAGAGCCTGCTTGACCTGCGTGAATGCGTCGAGGAGGTTCCATTCTCGGCTAGGTTGTTTATCCCCTCTATCTTCTTCCATTCGCCCTAAGAGACGAATCTCCCGAGGCAGAATAGCGTCAGTTGGAGGGTTGTGTTTCTTCCTGCCGAGGGGAGGTGACTGTGTTTCTGTACCCTTATCTTGCGTAGAAGGCATAGGCCTAGGGACAGAGGCCAAGGGCCTAGGCTTAGGGAAGCCTAGCATAGTATGATTTTTGGTGGCATTGACTGATGCATCTCCTTCCCTTTTTTTATTTGGTGGTGATTGATGGTGATGGCTAGAAGCTTGCCCCTATGTAAAAGGAGCAGCCAGTGTTTTTGGTTCCCTAAGGATAAAAGGTGCCTTAGGGGTAGGCGTGGACATGGCCACGGCTTTACTGTTAGCACGAGGCTGAGTTAAAGCTGAAGAGGATGCCCGGATAACAAAGGGTGGCCTCGGGACACCGCTAGCTGCCGAGGAAGAGCTTGCCCCCTGGGTTGAAGTAGTAGGTACGCTTAAAACGAAGGGCTGTTTAGGCGGTACCTTCCCTTCATTATCTGTACTTACCACGTTGATTGTGTACGGTGCGTTATTTGCGTTTAACGGGTCCTTGTACACATGCAATGCTTGGTTTTTAGGACGTGTTGGACTACTACTGTCTAGTTTCAGAGAACCATCATCAATCATGCATTGAATGTTGTCTTTCAACGCCCAGCAATAATCAGTTTCGTGACCACACAACTGGTGGTAGTCACAAAAATGGTCCAGCCTAAAAGATCTCGGCACTGGTGGATCGTTGGGCAGGGCTAAAGAAGGATTCTTTAGCAATTCACAATGATGCCTATGACGCTGGAGAGCTTCTTTGGATACCTTCTTATTCTGAATGTATCCTGCCCCTAACAATTGTTTCAATAGTTTCGAATGTTTTATAGGCAAGGCTGTATACTTTGAGCAATCTTTACGCTCAAAGTTTGGCTTTGGCTGGGGGGGCTTTTTAGGGGTAGATGTGTCTTGGCTGGTGCTACTTGCACTATCTGTGGTCTCAGGAGACATCGTGGGTGCCTTCTTGTTCTTGTTCTTAGCGCCTTCAGCCAGCGTAGCTACCATTGTTGTTGTTGCTTTACCTTTGTCCTTACCCTTGTTGTTAGCATTTTTATAGGCCACATACGTCGGGTCTTTGCTAGCCGCTGCTGCATCTTGGATGCTCTTAGTCTGGGCAAAAGCCTGGCTTAAGGAGCGAGGGGCAAGGTAATACAGCTTAGGCTTGATGAAGTCATTAACTGCTCCTTTGAAGATGGCTAGCAAATGGGCTTCTGCGATAGGCTCACGGATTTCATTCAAAGTAGCGCTCCATCGTTGTATAAACTTTTGGACTGGCTCAAGCGGGTCGTGTTTTACTCCCATAAGTTGGTCCAGCGTGACCTCCTGCTTTAAGTTGTACTTAAAGCGAGTCACAAATTGCGTTAGGAGCTCTTCCAAGGTTGAGATGGAAGAGCGAGGGAGTGCTCGATACCAGTCCAAAGCTTTCCCTGCCAGAGACATTGCAAAGACACGGATGATCGTATGAGGCCATTGCTGTAACAATAAGGATTCAGAACTGAAGGTAACTAGGTGAGCATTGGGATCTCCTTCCCCATTATATTTAGTAAAATGGGGTAATGACATCCCTGGGGGCAACGATAGCATAGGAACTGCTGGACTAATGGGATCATCCTGATAGAAATCCATGATTTGTATGGTATCAGAGCCAGCAGCTTTAAGGTGCTTAACCTCCTTAGTGAGGGTCTGAATGAGTAAAAACGCTTGATCTAGGCTTGTTGAAGGGGAAGTCTGCGTAGAAGGAACCGGGGGTTGAACTGAGAAGGCAGTGCCAGGCAATGGAAACGGAGTAATGGCTTCATTGATAGGTGGTACTACCGGGGCTACCCCTGCGGACAGGGCTACCTATGGAAGCAACCACCCACCAGGCTGAGCAGAGAGATTGGCTGCCACTGGATGTGCAGGATAGAGATTGTGAGGATATTATGAGACATGCGTAGTGGGTGCGGCTAAGGGTTGCACACTGTATAACACGTACTGATTATGTGAAATAGGCGGGATCCACTGACCAGCTGTAGGTTATTGAATGGATTGCTGTGACTAAATAGTGGGTTGCCTTATAGAGGGCGGCAACGAAAAGGTTTGCACCGGATTTTATGCCGGGCAGGTTTTAGGCATGGCATGGGGTTGCACTTGGGGGATGAAATAGGGCGCGGTGGACGCAGGTACCACCGACGGAATACTGATCATAGTCGGTGATGAGACCGCCCCCACGTTATTTTGAGGTGGTATTTGCACTTGCAAGACGTATGATTGCGTAACAACCTGCGGGATGACAGGAATGTGGGTTTGAGCGGTCATGGCTGGATTAAGATGTGCGGCTTCTCCGGTAAGAGGAAACAGGGGATTTATGTATGTATGGGGACTAAGAGTGTGGTATGAATGTTCAGACTGGGCTGCGAATTCATCTTCCTCTTCCTCCCCATTCTGAGGTTCTAGCATGGACCGCGTAGCCTGACTCTTAGCCATAACTAGTTGGGTTAGGATTTCATGATAATGCTCAGTTAGGGGAATAATGTCGTAAGCGGTAGGGGTGAAATCTTGACCCCCTCTGTGGATCAGCTCAAAATTTCGTTTCACTTCGATCTCGGCTCGGCTAAGAGCAAGCTTTTATTGGATCTTGATGCAAATGAAATTATATTCCTCAAGGGTCACGACGGTGAATATGGGATCTTTGCCCTGCAATCTTAACGAATGATGCAATGGTCCCTGAGGTCCTATAACACCAGAAGCTGGTCCGGTGGCGGCGATGGAATTCATAGATGTGGCACCCGAGTCAGTGGTAATCATGGTGGTTGTGGTTGTGTATGCAAAATCCATTGGTCAGATAGATTAACGACAATAAGCAACCAGATTTAAAAGGCGATAGACAAAGAAGATCGCGTTTGGGCTTTTTACCCTGTAGGATTCCAAAGGAATCATTACAGTGAACGATCTACACCACACAATTTTTTTCATAAACTTCCCTAGAGGTATTACGTTTATGTTTTTAGAGATGCGGGTACAGATCGCTTACAAGGATACCCGTAAAAATACGAATCAGAGCCTGCGCCTTCCTTATAGCGCTAGAAAACTGTAACGATGGAAAATTTCGGTAGCTGGAAAATACCAAACAAAAATCAGTGTACACATTCTTAACCACAGATCCGTGTGAGGGCCGTGCTGGAGAAAACGAATCCGTAGTGCCCTGAATGGTCTTGTCGATTAGACAGGGACTTACTCAATCAGTAAATCGATGAATATTATAGATATTCCGTGGAACAATCTAATTCGATGAATAGAAAAAGGAGAAGAAAACAATGTAGATAAATTGCAATAATGACAATGTTATCACGACAAGGAGAATCGGATTTAAGAAAAATGCGCAATCCCAAGATCTGCGCTTTGACCTAGAAAACTAAGTATATTGTATACAAAGTTTCAATGGAAAAACTCCGATTATCTTGTGCGAAACATACACAAAATAACAAGAAAACTGTTCAACAAGGAGTATAGAATGAAGCTCGATCTACCTCATAAGCCAAAGATGGGATGCAAGGAAGGTCAAGCCCTGATGTCTATTGATCAACTGTTTCTGATCGATCGATCTTGCCAACCGCACTAGATGATCGCTCGATCTTTGATCTATTCCCTTTGCCTTCAGTAGTCTCTACTCAAAGCTTCCAATGATCACTAATGGGGAGAACTGTATTTTCACCAAAAAGAAGTGATCGCTCCTGCTGCCAATGCTCAAGCAAATGTCTCTATCTCTGCTAAAAGATGATGAATGCCAAAATTCGAAGATGCCCGCCCTTGTTTCTTCGTCAACTGGAGTATTTATAAGTTCGACAACATGTGGAGAAGGCACGGCCCTGATGACACGTGTCTCGAATCTTCAAAATACCGTTGACTTGGTAAACTTTATGTTGAAATTGGTCATGTCACGTCACGTTTTTGGAACGGAGGGCAAAGTATGCTGTCAACCACTTCTGCTAAAGATGCTTCATGATTACGCATAATACGCTCATTAGCGTATTGTGCGTGTGGATAGCATATGCATATATGATACTGCTTTAGTTGGCTTTACGCTGTATTACACTTGTTTACGCTTAGATGCGTGGCAGAGCGTAATAGAGCATGGAAGTAGTTGATTCAAGCTGTTTTACACTCCTTCACGCCGCAAAGCGTAATAGAACGTTAAAATGGTCAACTTTACAATAAACTATGCTTGTCTATGCTGCGTAGCGTAATGAGCGTAAAGCGACCAATCTGCAAAAAAGAAGAAATCAATCTGCCGCACTTCCTTTGACTCTAACTTTGCTTTTCTTGAAGCTCTTTATGCTGCTCTGCGTAACGGAGCATAAACTCGGTCTTGAACAAAAGACTTAGTAGAATATGCGACAAGTTTTAAACTTTAAACTTTGTCAAAATTGCCGAAGTAAGTTACTTTATGCTATCGGGCTACGTTAAACAGAGTTACGCTGAGCGACACTACGCTATGTTGCGTAATGTAGCGTAAAGAAAGAAAACACAATAAGATTGGAATCTGTAAGGAACTTGAAGACTTGATAAAGGCATCTTATATTTCAACAAAACAACAAAAGTTGATATTTTACATAAAATTTAAACAAAGATAATTTTATATATTTAAGAATATTACTACCGCTTTAACCAAATATACATAGACATCTAAAACCTTCTATATTAGCTTAGGAATTGAAATCAGCTAATAAGACTTTTTTTAGGAAGAGTAGATACATTTTCTTTTTGCATAAAAAGTATGGTTAATAAGAGAATACTAGTTTATTTGTTCAAGCTCTTTCTCTATCCATTTTCTATGTTATGATGTTATGTTTTTCTTTTGCATGATTTACATGAGCTTGATGTGTTTTTTTCTGTTTTTACCTAACTTGCATTTTGTTGGTTGTATGATGATAAGACTTTATTTTACTCTAGCTCTATTTCTATTCATGCTTTTTTTTTCTAACTAAGATCTCTCTGTAATTAATTTAGTTTACTATGTTAGGATGGCTAGATGTTATATTGGAGCTATTTTTTGAGTCACATATGTTTCTTTGAACAATGGGGTATTAGCCTAGTGGTACGAGTCTTGTCCTAGTAACCCTAAAACATAGGTTTGATTCTATGAGGTAGCATTGAGTTATAAACTTTGCACCCTCCCCTTCTCCAAAAAAAATCAAAAAAGAAAAAAGATAAGAAAACATCTATTTCCTTTAATTTCAAAAATGGGAAGATTTTTGAAAGTTTTAATCTTTGATGTTTTTGTGATATATAAGCTAAGATTTATTGTGGGTAACAAGGTACAACAACAGTATAGATATATTTATAAAGATAAGTTTCATTAAAAGTATTTATAGGAGCTTTGTGTTTTAACTTATCTCATGCCTCTTTTCTAGATATATAATTCAATTAGAACTTTATATAACTCAACATTGCCCATTTGAATTGAACCCATGACTTGGAGCTTCTAAATCAAGTGTCTTACCACTAGGCTAATACCTTGTTGTTTGTTAAGCCTCTTTTCATTTCTTTTCCTCTTGTGGCAACAAAAAGATTAGCTTTTCTATGTAAAAAATAAAAAACAGCTTGAGATTTTTTTTGTTAAGAAAGTATTTCTTTAATATGTGAGACCTCTAAATGCCACATTAGCACCTCCACCATGTTAACATTTATATGATCTTTAAGCATCACATCAATAGCTCTACCACATAAGTGTTTAGATAAGCTCTAAATGTCACATAAGCAACTATGACAAGCCACCATTTAGATGAGCTCTAATCTCATCTACATATGTGGTAGCACAATTAATAAATTAACATAAGCTTGATTTTGTAAAAGAAAATTTTATTTTTGAGCTCTTGGTTTTTACATGTCATGGCTACCTAGGAGAAATTGTTTTAAATAGATAAGTTATTATTGTATTTAAAAAGTTTTGGGTTTCCCAAACTTGTTGCAATGTGAAATTGAAGTAATACTTAAATTTTTTTCTACTTAAAACTTTAAATAGGAGCTATAGCTTTTTCTTTTTTTTTCATTTTTCTCATACGTGTGGCCAAGAAAGCTATGAGAAAATAAGAACTTCATTAAATAAAATATATTTCATTTTTGGATTTTAGTTTTTTCAATACATGGTTCTTAGAAGAAAAAGCTTAGTTTAGCAAAGTGGCTACATCAAAGGAATTCTAGTAGAAAATAAATTCATCTCTTTGATATAGGAACACCTCCTATTTCTAAGTTGTAATTCCTACTCACTTCAAACTCACTTCATACTGGAGGAATCTTAGAAGGTCTGATCCTAAAGTTTATTGTTGACCAGGATTCACTTAAAATATTATTGATGTTTGGATTTAGGAAAAAAATAAAAATCCTATAAACCTCCTGATGAAACCCAATGAAACCTCGTAGAATGTTCCTGAGGATTGTTGCAAATAAAATGTCCAAATTTTTTTTATCATACTATGCTCTATTAATAGTTTGGTGAATAAAATTCATAGATGGATTGGTTCCACCTTTGCAAAGCTTTGAATGCTTAACTCAACTCTTTAGCTGAAAGTGGTAAATAAAAGAAGAAGTGCAAGTCTCTCACTCAAATAGATGTTCAATGGATTGAAAAACAACTATGAACAATTTCATTTATAAATGGGAAAATTGTTGGTTTATTCTATTATTTTGGATTTTAGATGTAAGCTCTATGGAATTTCTTTCTCCATCTTCTCTCCCTTTCTTTTAAAAGAGTTTTATATCGTATATTTTATTCAAGCTTTTAGATTTGTATATAATATTGTGTTGGTTGTCTCTATTTTGAGACAAGGCAAGTAAAGTTCTCTTGCTCTATTTTTCATTGAAAGCTAAATCTAGTGGTGGTGCTTAGTCCAAGTGTGTAATAAAGCCTTAAACAAATGTTTTAAGCTGAATAAAATAAGGATTCAGGGGAGAGTTTTATAAGGAACTAAGCTAGCCGTTCTGACAATTGAACCACTTTGAAAAGCTTTGTGTGTCTGTTCTATTATCTTTGTAATAAATGCCTTTTTCTGTAGGCCACGATCTAATTTGAGCATTATGGGGCTTTTTGATTGACTGGATGTTCTTTTGTAAGGTCCTCATTCATCCCATACCTTGGAGCTCCATCCAAGGAATGACAAAATACAACTCCGAACAAGCACAAAAGGTATACAGAACGGTATTTTTGGATAATATGTTTAAGACTAACAAAAACCACACCGGCAAAACATCATAGAAATGAAGGTGAGAAGAATAATAATAGCATGTTCTGAAAAATCTGCGCGACACGCAAGTTATTTAAAAGGATAGTCAGCTTACAAGATATTTAAAATGCATACGCCGGTAGGATGCATCATGATGTCATGCATGTCGTTGCATTTTCTGTCCGCTGTCAGAAAATCATATCAATGGTTTTGAGTTCAGGCCTGCATTCAGCACGAGTGCACGCCCAACATTGTTGCAAAGGACCTCAACTCTCTCGGAACCAGGAAAAGCAAAAGATAGGGACCTCAACATTGTTGCAAAGGACCTCAACATTGTTGTTGATATTATTTCAACAACAATGCAACATCATTTGAGATTTCACAACTGGTCACTGTAATCGAGTAAAGGAACAGGGTCATGACAGTCATCCGATTCAACTGCAAACGAATGGAACGGATGCTCATCATCGCCGACTTCATACAAATCGCATCACGGATTGCCGCATAACTTTTGCTCTGAAATGACCTCCAAAAATTGACTTGTTTCTTGCTGGATTCCAGCAGGAATTGCATTTGCATCAAATTGCTGCATTTCCTGTTTCCCAGATTCGCATTCCCACGTCCGAAACCTTCGCCAACATATGTCTATACGATGACGGTAGTTGTTCTGTTGATTCATTTTTTGATCACTTGAACTTGCACAGCATAATCCTTGAGCAGACGAGTCGCTTGAGCCAACCTCCCAGTTCTTAATATTCTCCTCTTTGCAATTCGGCAGAAGATTTTTCTGATATGGTTCTCGTTGTCTGTTCTGCCCGGCAAAATCTCTGAAATCCGTGACCATCTGCCCTGCCCCAGCCCCAGCAAGAAACTAAATTGTCCGCATTCAATTCAATTCCTCGACAATCTGCTAATTCAAACATTTAAAGTCACAGCAGACAACAAGCAGATTAAGTAAAGACAGTCAGACAGACCTGTTGCCCCACTGTTTATGAAGATCAAGGATGAGCTGCTCTTCTTTGACAGTGATGGTGCGTTTGAGATCCGGCCTAAGATAATTCACCCACCATAGCCGGCAGCTTTTTCCGTTCCTTCTTAGACCTGTATCCAACAGCCCAGATGCATAAAATAAATTGTCTTAATAAAATATAATAATGTTTTTGACTTTCTTGAATGAAAAACCTAAACAAATTAAATGAAACTTGCATAGACATCCGATTATACATAAACTATGATGCTTGATTCTGCTTAGCCCTAGCCCTAGACCATGAGCCCCTAACTCCAGCCGCGTTGCAGCTTGTGGTTTTCAGTTCATTGACAACTTTTCAGGATCCCATAACGCCTGCAAATTAAAACGTGGGAGAAAGCGTTGCAAAATCTAGAAATTCACTTCTTTTCGGGTGTCTGCCTAAATATGGAAAATATTTGAGGGTCTTATCTAATATTTACAAGCGACATCTGTCCTCGTTCATGTGTAACGAACTAAGATTTGATTTCTACAACAGTCGATGGAACTGGAACTAGAAAACCCAACCTAATTGCAGTGCCAGTACAGATAATTCGAGCGCCGTTTTCTTCGATTCCTGAGCCATGCATTCATTAACTCCACAAAACATCAACGATATTGGAATACACATGGAGGAGATCAGATTCAGTACCCACTTTGCTCTACTCTATGGACCACAGAGAGTTTGATATGATAAAGAGTAGGAGACATCACATATGCAACCGTGTTAAAAAATTAAAACACATAACCAAATGGCTGTATTTTGTTTAATCTACATCTGAATATCATACCATCGGCTTACGGAAATTGATCTGAAATCTTATTTTGCGGTGCACAAATTGACAAACAAAAACTCATGGACTTGAAAACTGTCCAGCGTAGAGCAGTAAAAGTTAATGTAGCTAGGTGGTACGCTGGATTGAATGAATGGCATTCAGAGGATTTGCTAATAAAAGTTTGAGGATTTTGGTAGTACCTGACGATTTGGCAATGGCATCCCATCGACCTTGTCCACATAGAGAAACACAGGTGATGAGCTTCTAATCCTCCTCCACTGACCATGGGCCCTTTCTCATTCCTGTCTTCTCATCCATTTCCACTGATACTTTATACCTATCTGCACCATAAACCTCGGCAACAGCAGCAGAAGACGAACAGGAGCAATCCCCCATGGTATTATATTCTCTATTCTATCTCTGAACTGCCCTTCCCTGCAAATAGAATTGCATGTAGATGAAAAGAACGATCTGCCTGCCTTCCTGAAAATTGCCGAGCCCTAGCTTCCGAGTGAAATACTTTGTGGACACCAGATTTGATTTCACTATGCAAGAAAATGGAAATGTTCCCAAAGTTGACTTCTGACAGGGATTGGAATCTCCACGGCCAACAGGCCGCCAAGGTTTTAAAATACAGTACCCAAAACTATAAAATATCCAACCAAAGACAATATCTTCTGACGCGCCCAGAATTTTTGGGAATCATACCAATTTAAAACAATTGCACAGGCCCCATGTCCCTGATTATTTCGTTTCAGCACCATACTTTTCTGTCAAACTTGCAGAAAAAATTACCGGTGAAATTCAAGTTTAAGGGGCATTGTGTTGCTGGCAAACGGAATTTGATACTGGGGCGGTGTATCTGATCGCCTATCCCCAGGTAGCAACAACGGATTGATTGATTGATGGATGTGGTCCCTTAGTTCATTAGCTTCCCAAAGAGGCCTGACAGTTGTACGTTGCAAGTCGAGACAAGCATGCCAAACATGTTTTACAATGCACACCGCACTAGCCTTAGATTTAATCAAATTAATTCCACTACGATTTTTTTTTAAAGTGCAATCCATCCTTGTTTCATGTCAGGAAATTACACAGGAAGTTTAAAGATGGGCGGTTTCCTTCAGAAGGATCAGTGAGCGTGCAAAGGATTCTGCTTCAGAAATTACCTTCGGTTGAATTTTCTTCTCGGATGTACCCAGTTAAAGATCCAGTTATCCTAGCTAAAATCGTATGTCCATGCAGCAAAAGGACTATCAAAATCTGATTTGCTGGAATTAATAACTAGTCTTTGACCAAGAGCTAAAATAAGCGCCGAGCCTGGGCGTCCGTATATTCAGTATAAAAGATACGCTTATGAAATGTGAGCGTTATATTTAAATTCATGGACCAGTTGTTCTATTTATAAATTTATTAGGCATCATTTCCATTAATGCCAACGAGGCAGTAGCTTAGGTAAATTATTGGCATTTTTATATACCTGTTTTTGAAACACCACAGCATGTAAATAGTTCTTGCTGGGTGTGTTGAGCCTGGAGATTTTGGTTCAGCTCTATTGTAGAAAAGTGGCAACACAAGGAAGCTGTTTGTCTAATCTACTGTACAAAATTGCGGTAGATCGCATAACCAAGTTTTTTTATGAGATGCAGCTCATTTTTTCAGAAAATCTCTTCATGGTTTTTCCTATTAAGTTTTTTAAGTTTGAAATGCTTCAATAACCTTTGTAAGAGAAGCTAATTGCAAGGTTGAGTTGATTCGAAAATTACATAGGAGTTTATCCTGTCATGCCAAAACCTAATTGGAACACTTTCATTTCTGGAAAATCTATTTGGCAAGGTTGTAGGTTTAAGCTTATTTTTAGCTTTTATTGTTTTTGTGATGTTTCTTAGAGTAGGTATTTAGAAACAAAAACCTCATTTAAAAAGCCTCACCACGTTAGCTTTAATCAAAATATAGAACCAAAAAGCACATTTGGAAAGCTTTTCTATGTCAGCCGTAAGCTTTTCTCTCTGGATGTTTTCTAAACTATCTGGATGACAATGGGATTACATAAGGAACAAAAAACACATGCTTATTTAAAATTTTAATCTAGCTCAATAGGCATCAGACTTGGTAAGGCCAAGATAAGGTTATCACTAAAAATATGTGATTAATATTGAGGTTGTCACAATGATAGCACAAATACAAATATTTAAAAAGGAAACTTGCTGTGACACTTTAGCCTCAAGAGAACTATCTAGATGATTTTTGGAATATGAACTTTGTAGGGCCATGTAATAAAAAAAAAAAACAATTGTGCATACAATTTTAAAAGCCAATGCAACACATAGGAAGCCAAAACCATCTAGATGATTTTAAAATCATGTACCTAAATACTAATATGTACATGGTTGAAAAGAGTTGCCAAGTCAAACATTAAAATGCTATCATTAGTGCCAAGTAAAGGAAAGCTTAAAATGATAGGTGATTTGAGAAAGGGCTACTACATTAACCTTTTGAACAAGAAAAAGCCTTTTATATTAGCATGTAAGAGATGAGTTGTCTTGTAGCCATAAAAACATGTGATTTAGAATGTGCTAAGTCTACACATTAGCACATAACCCTATCTAAATGAAATAATAAACATCTAGATGAATTTGAGGGGCTATGCAATTTTAAAAGGTCACATCAAACACTAATTAGAAATCTTAGAATGATAAGAAGCTAAGCCATTAAATCTAAGCTAAAAAGGGGAGGCCAACTCATCTAAAAGGTTTGGTTTCAAAGCTATTTGTTTCACTAGAAAGAGTTCGAGGCTACACTAGCTTCGTTGAGGTAGTAAGAACAATGGACCATTATATAAAAAGCTTGTTTTATAAAAGTGCCTATGATAAGTAGAGATATATGGGAAAAGCTAAAGCCTATTTTGCTATAGGAGTTAATAGAATTTATTAATAAAAATGTCTAGGGTGTATAGATAAAGCTAGAAAGATTTGCTATCTCATTAGCAAGTTAAGCATAATGTTCTATGGGATACCTAGGACTATTGGCACCAAGACATATTTCTTCTCATTCTGCTATGCTTTAATGTTTAAGGCTTCTCTACATTTTTCAAAGTGGTAATCAAGACTAATATGCAAAATATTTGGCTTTTTCTTCCTAATGGATATGCAATGGCTTTGGAAATGACTATGAAGCAATCTTTTTGTAAAATGTAATCTATAAGCTCATTCTAGTTTTTGGCTCTATTANTGATAAAGTCTGGAAGGCTGTTAGTAGAGGAACAGATAATCTGATTCATGATGCTTGAGCTACGAATACATTAATATTGGATTAGATAAAGATGCATGTACAAGGATTAAGCATTTTTAATATGACACAAAAATATGGGAGAATTTTCAAGTAATCTATGTAGGATATGACAAAGTTAAGAAGTCTAAGTTGCTAACTCTAAGAGCTTGATTTAATACCTTAATGATGAAGGAGAATGAAACCATAAGTGGCTTCTATAGCCATGTGGATGAAGTTGTGAATGAGATGAACATGATCAATGAAGCTCAATTTCAAGCTATAGTCTACTATAAAATTCTATTTATTCTTCCAAGTAGATTCGAGTCAAAGATGTTATTCAATGAAGAGGTGAAAGATCTATCTAGATTAACAGTTGTAGAGGTTCACAATCTTATTTTATCTTTTGAAATTAGAAAAGGTGGAGTAACTACTTCTAGAAATAAGGAGTAGAATGCTTTCAAGTTAAATTAGTAATGAATGATGAGAGCAAAACCATCAACATGAGACTCTAATTCTAATGAGGAAATTTCCAATCTTGCCAAAAATCTTAAGAACTCAAAAAGAAGAAGGTTGGTAATGTTATATCCATTTTGGATTTTTCTACATATGTTAGAGTCCTAGGAATTTTCTATAACTTTTTAGCTTAAAGCCATCTTTAGTAGTCCATACTCAATGGCCTACATAATCTACAATGTAGTTTCTGAATCTCCATCTTCAACTTACCAAAAATGATGTATCATGTCATCAATAGTGTCATTTTGGTCCCTTTTCTATAGCTTCTAGTCTCAATGTTCAACATCAACTCCAACATCAATTCTATCTTTAGTTTTTCAACATTCAACATCAATCTATTTGATGTTAAATTTTACTTTTGCAGCAAATCAACTTTTCAATATTCAACATTAGCTAACTCTTTAACTTCCAACATCAATCTTGCATTTGACGTCTAATGTCAATTTTTACAAAAATTATATAAACATTAGTTTTCCTATTCTAAACCTTTTAGGACCTTCTAGAAGATTTTGTAGGCCCTAATTCATTGTTTCTTTATTCTCTACAAGATATTTTTGTTCTATAAATAAGAGGATACTCCTAAACAACAAGGATCTAGTTCTTTGGCATTTTTATCTAATACTCAAGGAGTATTTGCTTAGCATTTTGCTTCTTAGCCTCCTCTCTACTATTCAACATAGTTGACTTGCTTTGTGATTGAAAATTTGGAAATTTTTCCAAAGACTTTGTCTCTTTGCAAAACAAGTGCTCTCCCTCTAAAGATATTAGCTCCTATGATTTTTCTTCTTTTTTTCCTGCAAATGCCTTTATATCCTCTTCATGTTATCCTCTTTACACATGGATAATTACTTGGAATCAAGTCAACACATTGATATGATCCATCCCTTTGTTTCATCATCTTATGAATTTGCATGCATTCTTATTAGATCTACATGAGGTACATGCATTAGAGAAAGAATAGTGTAATACATCATTTTTTCAAATGTCTTTAATCCCCTGGTACATATTTTAGAACATTTTTAGTAGGTTCTCATTCTCTAATTCTCTTATAATCTAGATCTACCTTTTTTAGTCTTCTATTTTTGGGTTTTATCCAAATTCGTTTTAGATATATTTTCAGTGTTTTCATTTTAGATCTATCTTTTCCGATCTATTTTACTTCATATTCTATTTTTTATCATTTTACTACCAACCACATGCATTTTCTTTTCCATGTTGTACAATTCCCTACTTTATTTCTCTCTGGGTTATACACACATTTTTCCTTATTATTTCTTAGTTATTCCATGCACATATGTTTTTTTCTTCTTGCTTAATATCCACTAATGTTTGTCTTTGGTTATTGAATTTCTCTAATAACTTGCAAGTCCTCTTTGAT
>MNCI01034318.1:17145-31950 GCA_015680685.1 Gnetum montanum | reverse complement strand
CTAATCGTTACTGGGTTACCAAGTGTTACACGCATGCTCGAAGTGATCATACTATGTGTGCTAATAACAGAAATGTAAAGTGCATAAAATAAAATAAAATAATAAAATAAAATAAATGCAGAAGAAAATAAAATAAAATAAATGAGCAAGAAAACAAATCTCAAGTGCTACAAGGATGAATCTAAGAGGTTGTCTTTATTGCCGTACACAAGTTGTGCTTAGGTATACAATGCTTAAATAAAGATCCATCCACACTTAGACCTCCTATTCCAGGCACTTAGAAAATACTCTAACTTGACTCCTAAAAGACTTCCCTTGAAAGACTTCCTTCCAAGACTTCTCCCTAAATTGTGTGCCTAGGCACTGTATTTATAGGCTTGGGAGCAACTACTTTAATAATTAGAAAAACTACCACTCTCATTTTAGAGAAACTGCCACTCTAATCATTAGAATAAATTGCTAGAGTAACCACTCTCATCAATAATCCAACAACAAAAACATGACTATGATATTCCTTTAGGAGTGGGATTTCATATTTTTCAAGATGTGGCTTAAGTAATGGTGTTGCCCTTGGAAAACACTGTTCAACATCACTCAAGAATTAAAATAGAAGCAATAAGAGAGAGAGGGCAAACTCAAGGTGAACTATGCCTTAATGCTTAGCATCCTATGTCACAACATAACATACAACTTGTTAGTCGATGGGTAGATGTGTTAGTACTATTGATGAATCGTGGTTTGCTAGGCCCTGATATCGGATACTCGATATTGGGTATGCAATATCGTCACTTGGGTAATGATATCGTATACACGATATTGTGATTCCTGCGTTAGCCTATAAATATAGCACTTAAGTGCATAGGAAGGGAGTCTTTGGTAAGTCTTTAAGGTCAAGTCTTTTTGTCAATTTTTAGTTAGTTTTCAATTCCTTTTCCATGTGCATGCTTGCAATGTAATGTTTGTAATTGTACGGAACCTTTGTTCAAGTGTGACATACTTGGAAATGCACACAATCGACAATAAAGATAAAGATTACTCCATCATTGCAGCATTCACTTAGTTTTAAATTATTTAATTGTTAAATATTATTTATTATTTTCTTAGTTAATATTTCTTTATCATTATTTACTATTCCTGTTGTTAATGCGGAATGAGTATGTCTTAATTACGAACATTTAAGTGTAACTACTTGGTAACCTAGTAGCGTATCTAGTAGTGCTCAAGTAATGTGCACTTGGTAACCCCAGAAGTAGTACACGAGGCCCAAGATGCACACAGATGATTAAAGACAGATGCTCATTGCACTTAAGATAGTTTAGATTTTACTTCATATTACTTATTAGCTTAATTAAGATTATTTTTCATTGTCTCTAAGAGTAGCCTAGTGTTAGAAATCACATCATACACCTCACTCTAGACTAAACCATACGCGACAAAGTAAATACTAGTCCAGGTGGAAAGACAACAAATTGCGATCAACGTATAACTGTTTAGGTGCCACAACTAGTTCGTCTGCGGAGTTTGACCGGATCGTGTATACACGCTTGTATTCGTATGGTTGAGCGTAGGAGTACCTCACCGCTCATCATTGGTGTCATTACTGGGGAATAGTGCTAGTTATCTAGATTAGTTATATCATACAAGATTGCTATAACAAAGTATTAACGATATATCTTTTAGAAAGGAAATTAATTTCAATTAAGTCACACACAATTCACAATAATGTCTCTCTCACAAGACAATGTTGACACAACAATTAGCGAGGCAATTCATTGGAGAACCAATGCAATTTATGACGACGAAGAAGTTTTGAGTACTCAATCTTATAAGCATTAATTACGCAACCAAACCATCTAGGCATATGCACACATCCACAAAACACACCGACTCCCCTAGAAGGACTATGATACTTTCTTATACTAATTCAACTAGTTATAAGCCCAACTTTGAAGAGAGGGCAGTGGCTCGAGCATTGAAGCTAAAGCCCCCCGCAAGCTTACATATACTTGTGATGAGGTTCACAAGGAATCAGGGCCCACATAGTTCTAAATGATGGTTGAAGTACCATGGAACCCAAAGGATCTACACACTTCTTCAACCCTCATTTTGGAGGAAAAAAACCTTTGATCCATCAACAAGGTATGTTTTCCTACACTCTTCCCCACTTGAAAGAAGTGAAATCCTTAGAGTGTTCACTATTCCAAATGTGGAGAGTCACAATGGATATTGAGGAACTTCAAACATGTAGAATTCCATTTGATAGTTGTAGATAGGAAGGTCCAACAACTAGGCTATTGCAACTGTAAAGTCAAATTTTTGAACTCATTCCACCATCCAAATGTGGCTTAGAGAATTTCACACAACCTAGGTTTAGGAAGAAGAGGTTTGCCCTTTTTCATGCAAACTATACTAAGCTTTTTACTCAGAGCAAAATCTACATGCTTAACGTGCAGTCTAGTCCTCTATCTCTAGTTGTAAAATGAGATAGTAGAGTTGAATCTTTTGTGACTAAGGGGAGGCTATTTGTACCTTGGGGAAACCACTCCTCTTGTCTGGTAGTAGCCTTTTACTAGAATGTGCAAGGATCTTAGGATATAGCCTCATTGTGACATCACCAAACTTCATAGTTGAAAGGGGAGACACATCGATTCTTTGCCTCTTAGAAGTGGTTTGTCTCAGATACATTTTGATGTCCTCTAGTCGTTCAAACATTATCTCTCTTTGTTTTAGGTTGCATTATGACTTTCAACATCTAGTGGCTACCTCTGGGCAACCACCCATATACATCCACAAAGGTAAATCAATGTGGTTTTTAACACAGAAATTCACAATTAACATATGCCTCGAGCCCCACTATCGACATCCAAAATAAACCAGAGCTCTGGCAATGGGTTACGTGGATGGGGTGGACCAACGTGCTGCAATGCATTGCGGCGGACCTGGAGTTGGACATTCAACTGTTTTACGCGAACTAGCATAGGGAGGTCGCAGTGTTCCACGGGCGATAATTCCTGGTGATTGTGGATGACGAGGCCGTGGCGATTGGTGCCCCCGCAGCGGTCCCAAGCCGCGACGGACGATTTCTTCTGAGGTTCCATCTCCTAGACGGCTAGCGGTCACATCTGGGGGATGGCACTCTCGCCCGCCTGGCAGGTCACATCTGGGGGATGGCACTCTCGCCCGCCTGGCACGTCGCTGGTCGAGAGTTACTTCATACCTATGCATCAAAAGAATCTAATTCATGGAAGCGAGGAATCGAGGATTCGTGATTCTGAACGTGTTTGTAGCCAGGGACGTGATAGAGAAAATTTAAATATATTAGTTTTTTTAGAAAAATTAAATCCCATATATCATAAAAATACATTGTAAAACATAGAACAAGTACAATGTAAATCGAAAATATTGTTAATGCTTAGAAATTCCATAGTAGATTGCAATATCACCGTTAAATTGAAGCAAGAAAATTTGCAAAGGTATGGAGGGCACTGAATCCATTTCCTTACTCAGGAGCCATAATTTGGCCAAACATATAATTTCTGCAACAACCAAAATGACAGCAATAAAATGAAATCCTTTTGTTACTCAATCCAATATTTCCAAAAATGAAATTAAGCCTCAAGGCTTGACCAAATTTATAACAAATCAGGTCTGCCAATACTTTTGTTCAACGACCACATGTGAGTAGCATCCTAGGGACTACCTGTGAGTAGGGCCACGTTAACATAACTAAACTAGGCACAACCCAGTAACTCATCTCACCTATAATGATCAAAAACCTTTCAGATGTACACAACTTAACTAAACTAGGCAGAGCCCAGTAACTCATCTTACCTATAATGATCGAAAACCTTTCAGACGCTGGAAAATCGGCACTAGTCATGATGAAGGGGAAAGTAAAAACAAAGCACCATGAGCTTGCATATGGCCATTGTCCATGTGATATGCTAGTGGGCTTCGTTGCTTTATGAGCAAATAGATTTTTAAAAAGGTTGAACAAGCATCCATCCATCATCATGTTCATGACCCATGACGATGACCCTATTTTGTTTTTCTTTTTTAAGCAGAGGTATGAGAAAAAGAGAAAAAACCAGCACTGAACAATAAACACGCGAGAATGTGTGAGTCATGGCGGAACCTTTGACGCTCCCATAACCAGTCGAATCCATGCAAATGCAATGTTTTCCTCGCAAATGCAATGTTTTCCTCGCACGCCCCGTCCAAAAACTTTCCGTATGACCCATACTTGCCCCTTGGGCCATCGGTTACCATTGATTGGTTGCTTGCCACTTAACAATGAAATGAAATTTTTGGTATGATTCAGAACAGGAGAAGATATGTAAGATGCAGACATCACAAGAACCTAAAAGGCAATAACAATACGAGGCAAGGCAAGTCGACCATATCAATGTATATTTTCAAATCCAAAGAAAATTTCATTGAAAATTATGAAATATGTACCCACTGCGAATTTAATACGCTTCTGTTCTGTACGCGAATAGTTCATCAAAATTTATAGGAAATCGCGAATCTCCGGCACATAGCTTCATACAGTCGCGCTCACATCACAAACTCATACACTTCAGTGCCAGTTTTATCGATTACTGTGTTATTTTATTTGTATCTATCCGTTGCTGCACAAGTGAGTCATGCATCCATAAAGAAGTTTCTGCTATGCATCAAAAGAATCGAGGAATCGAGGATTCGTGATTCTGAACGTGTTTGGGTACGTGTGCTTCAAGAAAAGTGGGTACGGGTTCGTAGCCGGGGACGTGATAGAGAAAAATTTAAATATATTAGTTTTTTAAAAAATTAAATCTCATATATCATAAAAATACATTGTAAAATATAGAACAATGTAAATCCAAAATATTGTTATTGCTTAAAAATTGCACAGAAGAATATTGCAATATCACCATTAAATTGAAGCAACAAAATTTGCAAAGGTATGGAGGGCATTGAATCCATTTCCTTACTCAGGAAACATATAATTTCTGCAACAACCAAAATGACAGCAATAAAATGAAACCCCTTTGTTACTCAATCCAATATTTCCAAAAATGAAATTAAGCCTTAAGCTTCAACCAAATTTATAACAAATCAGGTCTGCTAATACTTTTGTTCAACAACTCCTTGTAAGTATCACCCTAGGGACTACCTTGTGAGTAGCTCCATAGGGCAACATTGAAGATGACAGCATTAAAAAAAGACACAACTTAACTAAACTAGGCACAGCCAGGAACTCACCTCACCTACAATGATCGAAAACCTTTCAGACGCTGGAAAATTGGCACTAGTCATGGAAAAATGAGCACTAGTCATGATGAAGGGGAAAGTAAAAACAGAGCACCATGAGCTTGCATATGGTCATTGGCCATGTGCTGGTGGGCTTCGTTGCTTTATAAGCAAACAGATTTTTAAATAGTTGAACAAGCATCCATCCATCGTCATGTTCATGACCCATGACGATGACCCTGTTTTGACCAGATGACCCTGTTTTTCAGCAGAGATATGACAAAAAGAGCAAAAACCAGCAATGAACAATAAACACGCGTGAATGTGTGAGTCATGGCGGAACCTTTGACGCTCCCAAACCCAAAGGCAGGCGAATCCATGCAAATGCAATGTTTTCCTCGCAGGCCCCTTCCAAAACTTGATTTCCGTATGACCCATACTTGCCCCTTCGGCCTTCGGTTGCCATAATGTTTGTTTATTTATTCGTACTCCCTTGTTTTCTGTGGTCCCTTGTTTTCTGTGGTCCGTCTCATTCCGATGCCATGAATCTTGATTGCTTGCTTGCCACTTAACAATGAAATAAAATTTTTGGTACGATTCAGAACAGGAGAACGTAAGACTTTAATGCAAAATGCAGAGATCACTAAAAAGGCAAGAACAATACGAGGCAAGGGGCGCGACCATTTCAATGTATAAGTACAAATCCAGACAAAATTTTATTGGAAATTATGAATTACATACCCATTGCGAATTTTATACGCTTCTGTACGCGCTCCCGAATCCGACGCGAACAGTTCGTGAAAATTTGTCCGGAATCGCGAATCTCCGGCGCATAGAGTTTCTGGATGCCCAGCTTCTCTTCTTCCTCTGCTGCGTTATCTATAAGTATAGTGTCTCTGCTTCTCAGGAAAGATGGATCACAACAAGATCGGAGGAGATCTGTTATCTGAAGAAAGAAGCAGTGGAAGAATGAGGAGCAACAGAGGAATTGTCTTTGTTTTTCTTTTGGCGTTGCTTCTCCTCAGCATGGGTACATATTCGTTTTCACTTTATGTTTTGTCTTAATGATGATTGAGATTGTTTGTTGGTTTGTTTCGGTTTTTTCAAAGAACTTTGTGGGGAAATTTGTGTGACAGGGAACATGGAAATGGCAGAGGCAAGGCACAAGGTGAGGATGTGCAAGACCCCGAGTAGCAAATTTAAAGGACCCTGCGTCAGCAGCAGCAACTGCAAGAACGTCTGCAAAACGGAAGGATTCCCTGAAGGAGAGTGTGATTTCCATGTGGCAAGCAGAAAATGTTACTGTTACAAGCCTTGTAATGCCTGAAGTTGAACTACCCATTTTCTATGAAGCTCCATCTTATTTCTCTGCTGGTTCTCTCATCTTACTGCTCTGCTGGTTCTATGAAGCTCCATCTTCTTCTCTGCTGGTTCTCTCATCTTCTTCTCTCTTCGTGTTGAATCATGTCTGGTTGTCTTTTCTCCGTGTTTTATGACTTGCAACGCTTGTCTAAATAAACATTAACGAATCACTGTGGCTTTCTCGTCGAGCCTCTTTTTGCTTTGCCTATCTTCTAATATTGGTTCTAGAATATCCACTGATAGTGTGAATTTATATAAGGTTTTTTGAGGCGGTTACCTATTGCAGCTATTGTAAACTTTAATTTGAACCAACTCAAGCTATTCTGAGCTCAGATAGTTTAAAAATAAACCAAAAACAATGGGACAATAAAGCTTAGATGCAAAAACTAAATTAATCATCTGCAATGATTTTTGAAACTGACTCCGGACAACGGAGAAAGGTGTAAACTGGATCTGGTAGCAAAGGAGTTTTATGATACGTGTTGTTGGAAAAAGAACATTTTATGCTTGCAGTTTTACCAAGTCTGTTATGTAGCCGAATCCATTTTATTGGGACAAGGCTAAAGCTCCTGAACTCGCCTCAAAAGATATCTTCAGCTGTTGGTTTTTGTATGATGAAGTATTTGTTGAAAGAAAAAAATTAGCTGTTGGTTTTTGTATGATGAAGTATTTGTTGAAAGAAAAAAATTAGTTGCTTAGTTTCGCAAGTATGCTCAAATGAATGTGTGGCAATATGAAACTGAAACCCTCTGGATCTGCCGGAACAACCATTGAAGTAATGTTACAGTAATTTTTACAAAACTGTTCTAGGTTTGAACAACCTGCTAACAAGGTAAAACGATTTAATTAAATTACGCAAGCCATATCAAATTGTAATCTGCAGATAATTCTAGAAGCAAAGTAAGAGCCCGTTAGTGGGATTCTGAAATCTTCGATACACTGATTCTGTATTTCCTTAACCAGATATGCACATTTAGAAACACCTTGGAATATGGTCCAAAAGCGGACAGCAATCGAGTATACAGGCTGACAAGGAGAGTTGAACAAAAATGGCAAACACATAATTAAAAATAAAATTAGTGACGTTGGTCCAATACATTGATGTAGTGTTAAGTGCTCGTTAATTGAAGTTCCAACCCCAAACTGATAAAGGATAACCTCAACTCAATTCCACTTTGTCAATCACAAGGATTAGCATAACAATCCAAAATTTTTTAAAAAATCAAAAATAAAAAGCTCTGAAGTTTAAGCTACCTGTATTCAATATCTATTTTACCATAAGCATATATCAAACATTTTCCGATAGCAGAATTTATATAAATCATTTCATAGATGATATGTCACCACTGCTCACATATACATAAACAAGCATGCTAAAGGAGGGCTAGAAACGATACCATGGGCAAGGGCAAAATCAGTTTATAAAGCTGAACTGAGTAATGAGCAGTATTTATAGACAGTGACTACATTGTGGTCACGTGGACTAGTTCCAGGGTACACTTAGTGAAAACAGATAGGCAGTCACATCTGCAAATAATTTCAGTTACAAGAAAATAAAATATGTCCTCTTCTCATCACTGGCCTGGACGATCAAACAATGACATCTGCAATAAACTGTATCAGTCTTTTATTACAGCAAAATATCAATAATGTATACCATAGTTGCCAGCAACGGAGCAAAGTCACAGCAGCGAAAACACGTGAAAATAAAAGGGGAAAAACGTGAAAAGAAAAGGGGGAAAGGGAAGGTTGCCAATAAGAAATGGTTTACAATTTTCAACATGTTTATCTTTAAAACGTAATGAAACTAGAAAATATTTGAATAGAAATGAATGAAAAAAAAATTGCATGTACATTGACATGTAATATATTAGATTATTCAACTTTGTTTATCTTTTAAATTTGCTTTATAATTTTAAATATATTTACCTTCAAAATGCAATTAATTAGAAATATTTGGATATAAATGAAAAAAAATTGCATATACATTAACATCTAATATACGGGTTAAATTTTGGGATGGTATTTGATTTCATAACCTTTGAACTTGGGGATTTTGAAATGGGTTTTGGCAACAAAAAATGCAAAACATTGCAAATCAGTCACGTTTCTAGTAACTATGACGCATACATTGTCAGATTGCAACTAGGCTATGATGTATACTCATGTGTTAGCACTGAACTCTTGTCCTATTAACACATTAAATAGCTTTGCATAAAATTAGCCATGTTGATCGCTAAAGAACTATTGTTCCACTAATGCCATTGTGTGCTTGTGACTAGGATGATCCACCTAGAGGGTGTTATGATATTTGTTAATGATCTTGGAATTCAAAGCATCCTAATTTGAAACATAGATTTGTGTTTGCTTGAACATGAGTAGGTCATCAACTTCACTAAAATTCAAGTCACCCCTATCCTAGGTTAGCTTCAACAACTCTTGGGCATGTTGATCATGTTTTAATCCATCTTTGATTTTTTACTGGAGTTCATGGTTAGTCATGAACCAAGAGTTATTAGACTATCTTATAACTTTCAACGAATTTGCCTATGGACATTTGCTCAAAGCATTTGTGACCACATTCTCCTTGCCTGGCTAATAAAAAACCTAAAGGTCAAACTCTTGTACCATGCCTAACCATTGAGCTTACTTTGGCTTCAACATAGACTAATTGAGAAGATAACAAGTGGTAGTGTTATTAGTTTTCACTATCACAAGGCCATCAAGGAGATAGTGCTGTCATGTGTGAAGGCAATGCACAATGGTGAACATCTTCTTTATGTGCATAGGTCACAATTGTTTACTTTGATTTAAGTTCGTTGATTTGAACACCACAAGATGATTATCTTGCAAAACACCTCACTATTCCCCTCATTTGAAGCATTAGTGTAAACTTCAAAGGATCTCAAGAAGTCATGGAGGGATAGCATAGGTTGAGTTGTGAGGATTGTCCTAATCTTGTCAAATGCTTCTTGACATTGCAGACTCTAGTTCCAAGAAATACCCTTCTTTCATAAATTCATCAATGCCACTATCACACCTAAGAATCCATGAACAAACAACATATAGTAATTGGCTAAGCCTAGAAATTGGCATAGTGGATGCATGCCTTTTGGAATAAGCCAAGTGGCAATAGCATCTACTTTCTTTGAATCTGGTTTCACCTTGCTTTGTTGATGATGTGGCCAAGGAACTTCAACTCTAGCTTAGCAAATTCACATTTTTCGTGCTTGACATACAACTTGTGCTCCTGTAACTTTAACAACACAAAGCCTAGATGTTGAAGATGTTTATTTATCGATTGAGAGCAGATCAAAATATCATCAATGTACACCACCACAAACTTATCCAAGAATGGATAAAGCACTTCATTCATGAGATTGCAAAATATGGTAGGGACATTGCACAAATCAAAGGACATGATCGTTCACTCATACGATCCATAATGAGTGATGTAAGTTGTTTTCTCATCATCTCCTTCTACAATCTATACCTAATAATAGCCTTGATGGAGGTCAAGTTGAGAGAAAACTCAAACCCTTGCTAGTTGGTTGAATAGGTCTGAAATCAATGGTACTATACACCTATTCTTGATGGTTTATTTGATGAGTAACTTGAAGATGCAGCATAATCTCAATAAATTCATTTTCTTTCTTGGCAAATAACATAGGGGAACCACATGGAGATTTTGAGGGTTAAATGTAATCATTCACCACCAAGCTCTCCAATTGCTTTCTGAACTTGGCTAATTTAGGAGTAGTCATTCTATAAGGTTGTTTCCTAGAAGGGGTAGTTCCTAGCAATAGCTCAATTTTGTGACCAACAACTTGTTGTTTCGGTGATTATCTAGGTAACTATACTGGCATCAAATCCTTATAACTCAACAACACATTCTCTACTCGTATGTCCACCTTCATAGAATTCCTATCTTTTTTCCTAAGCACTATAAGAAAGATCTATTGGATCAAGTCTTTAACAACCCATTTCATCACCATGGGTAAGAGAATATGGGCTTTCCTATCAATGCTAGTTTCTCATGGAGTAAAAGTTGTCACCAAGCAAGATAATCCTAATGCATAATATAGAGGGCATCTAGATATGGAATAACCAGTTTTCCTTTTTGAAAAAGTCTTGTCAAAGAAGGACTTGGAAAAAATCATTGTCCAGGATAGATAAGTCTAGTTTTCTACTCTATTAATCAACTTTTGTAGTCACCTCCTTCATCAACTCATCACCCTAGTGCATCTAATTAGGCAGAACTTGGATAACCTGCAGGATGTTGAAGCCATGTGTACTTGTAGGTTAAGAGTATGAGCCATCCTAGATGAGAGAAAGTTGTGACTAGCACCTATGTCAACCAATGTATCCACCATCTTTATCATAAATTGAATAAGAATTATTTAGATTGAACACAAGTTGGGTTCTTGCTTTAGCTGCTCTCCTTAAAGATTTTGTGGGATGGCTACAAAACTTTGGAAGATTTTTTCAATCATGCCTAGAGACTTCATCTCTTGACCATTGTTATTTGATTTTGATTACCCATAATTAGGCTTGCAACTGGTAGTGGAAAGTGTTCAAACATCAATTACCATTTAGACCCATTTGAGTTTGCCATCGATTAGGGTTTTGTGGATAGTCTCGAGCAACATGGTTTGCAGAGTAGAAAAAACACCATACATTTAGATGCCTAGGAGGATTAGTGGAAGGGCATCCAAAACATGGATTCTTATCACCAAATGAATCATAGCCTTCAAGAGCTTGCTATTTCCCATTGCCCTAGTAAAATGCTTGGGAACCAAGGGTAATGGTAGGGTATGTTCCTTGAAAGTCACCTTCAAAATTTCTATCGCCTGACTCGTTAGATATACTACTAGACCTCTTGCCACATTAAGGTGCATTAGCTTCATTCTTTTCTAGCTTTTGGCGTTTTGTATCCACTACCAAACTGGTTGCTAACTCTAGTGCCTCTTTGTAGTAAAAAATATTACGAGTCTTGATCTCTCGTTGGATCTAGGATTTTAAGCCATTGAGGAAGAGATAGGACTTCATCTCCTTACTTAGTGCAAGGATTTGCAAGATTACTTTTTGGTACTTACAAAGATAATATTCCAACTTCCCTATTTGTTAACATTCTTTTAATTTCATCCAAGATTTATCAATGGAAGTGACTAGACAAAAATTTTCACTAACAGCTACCTTGAGATCATCCCAAGTTTCAATTGACTTCCTAGCCATTCTTGACTTCATCTCATAGACAATACTGAACCACTAGGTTTGCACAACACCACCTAGGAATTGAGAGGTAATGTTGATTTTTATTTCCTCTAGACAATTATTGATTTTAAGGAAGTGCTTCATCTAAAAGATGAAGGTATCTAGAAGTTTCTCATCATGATCATCTTTATACCTTTTAGGTTTCTTAGTTGGGAACTCTTAGATTGACCACCCTAAACTAGACACCACTACTTGTGCTTGAACAACCATATAGTCTTCTAGTTTCTTATTCCTCACTTTAAGCCTTTTCACATGAGCCTTTATAAGTAACACTTGTTGTAGGAGGTCACCCATTAAGACTTGGACATCATCAATGTTTTCAACCATTTGTTCAACTCGATTTTGAAGCACAAAATTTTAGGTTGTGAAGAGCTTTTTATTAGTACTAGAGTTTAATTCTTGAAGATGCAAGATGTCCAATCTTTCAATAAGATCTTGTAGCATCTTAGCCCTTTCAACCATTGGTAAGTGGCTAAGGATCATGCTAGCAACTTCAAGATGTTGTCTCCACAATTATTGTACCTTGTCAAGAAAGTCAGCATTCCTGATAGGTACTTCATGATGTCAATAATATTTTTTGATTTAGGAGTTACATTGTATGTCTTTTCATGCTCATGCTCCTCCTTGTTGTCATGAGGAAAAAATTCCATAGGAGCCTCGCTAGAGTTGTGGCTTCCCTTACTCTTTTTCTTGGATGTCATGGCTTCCCAATAATGGATCATGAATCACCACCAAATTGCAACATGAAGCTTTTACTTTGATACCAAGTGTAATAGTGCCATCCTTGGAAAATCCCATTTGACATCACTTGAGAGTCCCAATAGCAACAATGAGAGAGAGAGAGAACTCAAGATAGACTATGTCTTAATGCTTAGGACTCGATGTTACAACATACCACATAATCCATTAGTCAATGGTTAGACATGTTAGTGCTATTATAAGCATTAATTATGTAACTAGACCATCTAGGTATATGTGCGCATACACACACAACACACCAACTCCTCTAGAAGGACTACGATACGTTCTTATACTAATGTATCTAGCCATTAGCCAAACTTTGAAGAGAGGACGGTGGCCCAAGCATTGAAGCCAAAGCTCCAACACAAGGTTACATATACTTGTGATGAGGTTCAAAAGGAATTAGAATTCATGTAGTTCCAAATGATGATTAAAGTACCATGAAACCCAGAGGATCTTCATACTCATTTGATCCCTATTTTGAAGGGAAACAACGTTTGATCCACTAATAAGGCATGTTTTCCTATAGCTTTTCAATATAACTTTAAGCAAGAAAACTTATAGTATAGGTGATGAATATTTTGTTGGTCATAAACAATATCTTACCTATGATATGGCAAAAACAATATCATAACTACTATATCATATCTCCATCTACGATGCCATTGATACAATATATTTGGATATGGGTATGTCTAGAAATACCAGTTGCCCATTATGCTAATAATAACTTTTGGTTTAGTATTACCTAGAATTTTATATTTTTATTTTATGAAGTCATAGTTATTTTGCGAGTGCTTATAGTGTGATCATAAGTAGTTGTATGAGATCTTTGTTCAAGTGAAGTGTACTTGAACATACTTCATAAATGGAAATAAAGATCAAGATTGGTTATGATTATTGCAACACATCACTTAGAATAATTCTACTTTCACTTTTCATTCACTTTACAATGTCATTTACTTTTCCTATGCAATTTATGTTTTTATTGTATGTTAATATTTTGGTAAAATAAGTATGATTGGTTTCAAGCATTGATGAGCATCAAAGTGTTGTGTTGATGAGGCCCCATTTACGTGGTGTTGCCCCATTGATGCAGTCCTATAGCAAAAACTATAAATATGAGCTCCTGGCCATGTTTATGGACATTAAAAGTCATAGTAGTAGTAGAGCTCTTGTAGTTTCTCCATTTAAAAGTCAAAATATTTCTCTGAGTGCCCGTAGCAGGAGTCAGAAAGTGTACAGATCTTTATTCAAGCACTATTATACCTAAACCACACTAGTGTGTATGGTAGTAAAGACAAGCTTCTTAATAAACCCTGTAGCACTTAGAATAGATTAATGATTTATTTATGCATTTATTATTTTCATTAATTATGTCATTAATTAACCTTAATTAAGCTAAATTGGACTTTGAGCGATTAGTCAATTAATTAAGCTAAATAGATTAAACACATAAGTACGACCACTTCGAGCATAAACACGTATTTTCTTGGTAATTCCAGTAGTGCTATTGCTTGGGGCACCCAATAGTGTAGCGCTTGGTAACCTAGCAATGTNAATAACAAGGGATGGAGAATCTTCATGTCAAATGCCCTTAGAAGGAGGATTCTCGTTGTCATCTTGGTTCAGTAAAAACAAGGGATTAGTGAACCGTTTCCCCTTCACAACCTCATGATGCTTCTCCTAGTCTTGATTTCACTTGCGTTATGTTTTAGTGGGATGGTAGTCCCAGTAATCATATTCATGCATAACATATTCTTTCTGAAGATCATGGATATNTATAATTGGAAAGACAAGGAATGACCATTAGGGCAAGGTTCACTTCCTAGAAGACTAGTGTACCAGCAATTAGAGAGTCCACATNCTCATCCTAATGTAGGATGAAGGTGAAATCAAGTATATACTCATCTGGATGAGTGTATACCACTTTGCACCCTTATGGAACTAGTGGTTTAACATCATCACGCCTATGAGAAGAAGAAGACATTTTACAAAACAAAGAAAATTATCAGTGTGCTATTGTAATTATATAATTGAGAATGATGTCGACCTTGGGGTTCATCTAATAATATTAATAATGCTCACTAATCCTAAATAGTATGCATTTCAAGAAATAGAGTCCCTAGCAACAATGCCAATGATGAGTAGTGAAGAGATACCCCTACACCCAACAATATGAATCATGAAGCACTC
>MNCI01034311.1:29624-47685 GCA_015680685.1 Gnetum montanum | reverse complement strand
TGGAAAGACATTTTCATAATAAGGTATATAACAGATTATTCTAACAATGTTGAGGTTAATTTTTTAACATAAAATGTGGAGCTATATTTAACAACCCCAGAAAAAAGGAGACCACTTATTAACTTTATAACATTTCATATATTGTATGCTTCTTAATGATGGCAAGAGCTTAGTTAAACTTTTTAAAAGTGCTTTTTAATTTTAACACTATCAAACATTTTCTTAGAATTAGAATGTAAAACTTCTATAGGAAACTCATCATCTCTATCATCTATAGATCCTACATAATCCCGCATTTGATGAGGACTTGATATGTAAGTTAGAGAAGACTAAGACAATAACCTGATGTTTGAATTGACATAAACAAAATCTTAAGCCTTTAGGATACTAAGTTTACTATGTACCTATGCCGATAAAGTTTTCTGAATTAATACCTTTAATACATAAAAAAGTTCTAGAATACTTAATTAAAATAAATAAAATTTCATTAAAAAATTCTACAATAAACTATAAACGAATGGTTCATAATAAATTCTTGAATTTTCTTTGCATTAGTTATAACTTGTGATATCCATTCAACATCTACAGTAATTTCTTTAAGTAATAAATTCAAGCAATGTGTTACACAAGGAGTCCAAAATATACTCGAAAATTCATCCTCTATCATTTCTCTTACCAACATATTATTTAAAGCACTATATGTGATAATCTACACAATATTATCTCTACCCATAATATTTATTGCCTAATGAAAAAATTCCATTAAATATACAACATTTGTAAGATTTTCTTAGGTATCATGTAACTTTATAAATATAATACCTTTTAAAGATGATGCAAGAATATTAGCAAGTGGTTTATTATTAATATTTGTCCATACATCTCATAAAATAAACATACATGTTGTAGATGAACAACCCTTGATGTATCTTAAATTTTCTTCCATTCAAGATTTTTCATCACTTAACAAAGTTGTTCTAATCTTTTCATAGCTAGGAATAACAACCTTTTGGAGAAAAATTTATTTCCAGCAAGGAGATTTAGCAATGTTAAAAGGTATGCCATAAGCATAAAAAAGTCTTCCTATGATTGCATTCCCATTTTCTCTATTTGAAACATGAAACATTTTCTCTATACTAGTGTTTGATACTAAATGATTAGCATTTCTATGCATATTTATGATTTTATTTACATGCTTCTTTTCAAAATGTGAAAACTACCTTACGAGGTCTTCTCTTTCAAATTTTGACATTCCTTTACATAGCATAATTTGTTCTTTCTTTCCAATTCAAAGTAAGTGATACCCAACTCATGCAATAAAACTACTATTTATGTTGCAATAAAAATAAATCCAAGAGTTGCTTCATTAGCCCTTACCTTTAGAACAATTTCTTTTAATAATAACCATGCTCCATAGCTTTTTTTGAAAAGCTCTCTTTAATGAATAATATTCTTATATTTCTTCATATCCTTCATGTTGTTCATGTTCTTCAAAATGTAGATCCTAATTTTCAAATGATATTTCTTTGCATATTTATAATGCCAAATTTAAAAATTAAAATTTCATACCATATAAGATATAATTAGGTTTACTTTGATTAATAATAAGCTTTAACAAACCTACTAAAATACATAAAATTCAAAATGCTTTTTTTTTCATTTATCAAGGATGGCATAAAATTAAAAATATATTTTTTTCATTTATTAAGGATGTTTGAATATATGTTTTTAGGATTATAAGCATAAAAATAAAGGAGAGAGATACATAAGATCTCTAAGAACAATTTAAAAAAAGACAAGTAGATATGCTATTTATTCAATAAAATGTAGCACTCCTAAATAAGTTTTTGTACTTTAGGCAAAAGATATGGAATTTTTTCTTTAATATATGTTATATTGTTTCAATGTTTCACGTCTTCTCTACTTAAATAATGTATATGCAATGCTTTCAGTATACCATGTGCTGAGTAGCAAGTATACCCTACGCTCAACCATATGAATCATTAGTGTTCACTCAACGATCTAGTCAAATTTTAAGAACTTTAGGTTTCTAAGTTGATGAGCAACAAGGTAACCCTATGCCCAACCATACAAATCACAAAGTGTTCACGCACGATCCAATTGAATTCTATGGACTTTATAGTTTCTAGCACATTAGCCTTCTAGGTTGTGAACCTTGCCCTAATGTCGTTTGTTGTCTTCCCAATTACACTTGTGATGTAGATAGGTATGGTTAAGTGTAATTGAGGCATAAGATTTTTATCATTTTGTATTTTATGATTTTGGTTTTTAAAGAGAAATAAAGTAATTGGATTAACTAATTAACTAGTCTCTAACTAGCCCTAACATAAGCATCGGATCCCACTTTCTACACATGTCTTGAACCCACGTATCCACTACTGCGTTACCAAGTGCTACACTATTGGGTGCAACAAGCAATAATGTTGTTGGGATTACCAAGTGAATACATGTTACGCTTGAAGTGATCGTACTTATTTATTTGATCTATCTAGCTTATCTTGCTTAATTACCTCATTAGCTTAATTACTGGAAAACATTGAATAAATAATTAAAAACATTAAATGCATAAATGAAACATTTAAACTATTCAGAATGCTACAAGGTGTATCAAGAAGTTTGTCTTTATTGTCACACACACTATCATGCTCAAGTACAATAATGCTCGACTAAAGATTTGTACACTCAATGACTCCTGCTGTGGGTACTCAAGAAAAATATTTTAACTTTCAAATAGACAAAGTACAAGAGCTTTGTTGCTACTATGAATTTGATGCCCATAAATGCAGCTAATGAGCATGTATTTATAGGCCAGGACATATCCCTACGTCGACAAGGCCACGTTGACGAAAGAGATTACATCGACGGGGCCTAGTGGATAGGGCCACATTGATGCAATAGAGTACATGAATAGGGTCTAGTTGATGTAACAAATTGTATCTCATCATACCTCCATGATTAAATGAAAACTCATCCTTGATTTCTTTACAAACTTGGAAAGGTATGGGATTATTGATTGGCTTTCAACATAATAAAACAAGACAAAATAGACATAACAAAACTAAGTGCTCAATGTACAAATTAACCACATTACAAACTTGAGCATGGTACAAAAATTAGACAAGCACATACTCTGATGGCATAAAGACAAAAGAGAAGATCATATGGTCCTAGGTGATGGAGGCTCTTGAGGCTCCAATAGACCTTCCTCAACTCTAGGCATGGCCAGTGGCTAAGGTGGTTGTGGTTGTTCTGCTGCTGCTACTGCAACTTCTGGTGAAAGGATGAAAGCATCCAACAATTCTTTCATTTTTTCTTCTTTACTCCTGGGATCATTCACAGTCCACAGAGTTTTGCCAATGTGGGCCAGAATTGAAATATCCCAAGGATAAGATAATACTGAGAATAGCTCCTTTACATTGACAAACTAGGTTGCAAATTGTTTGTGCTCAATGTCAAACACTCGGATTGTGTCTTGTAGTGCTTGGTAGTCATTCATTCTTTTGGCCATGTTCTTAGTGACTGATCTTTAGTTGGTGAATTTTGCCTTGAGAACTTCAAGTTTAGCATTTACCACTACAAGTTTCTACTTGATGTCTTTATGATTCTTGAGCTCAACCTCATACAATAAGTACAAGTTGGCCACTTGCTTCTCAAACTTAGACCATGGTCGTTTGGTAGTAAGCATTATCAGGTTTTCATAGCAAAGATTGGATAGCTGCATGTACTCTATCATTTCTTCGATTTGCAACTCCTTCATGCGAATTTCCACCTTGTTGTAGGCATCAATCCCATCAATAATGGGTTGTCACATTTATCTACCTCATTGGAGTTGTTGGAGGGCCTCATTAACCTTTCCCTTTGCCAGTTGGATATGCTTTTCATTCACCTCCTTTTACAAGCCAACTTGGTCTCTGTAATGGTTTTTAACTTTTTCAAATTTTAGAGCCTTTTTTTCCTAGGCAACAATCTCAGTGGTTGATTTCTAGTGTAAGGCATGGATCTCCTCCATGAAGAGATTATGATTCTTTGATTCCAATCTCCTCAATTCAGTCTTTGCTTTGGTGAGCTACTCCTACTGTTGATGGATAAATTCTTCTAGTTGTTGTTTTTACACATAAACATTCCATAGGTGATGGTTCTCTACAGTCAAGGTCTCATTTTCTTAGTGCATTTGCATCAAGTCCCTTCATACTGAATGAGTTTTGGCTTCTGCTATGGACTAATTGAAGACTTTCATTACCATTTCTCGCTCAACTTGCTTTAGCTATTCTTGAAGCCATTGAAAAGCTTCATCTCTTGTCAATGTAGGGTTGGCAAAAGTAGGGTTAGCAAATCGAGCACGCAATTTGGCAACTTCTGCAGCCAAGCGTTGATTATGTGCTTGAGTTGTTTCAAGTTGCCCTTCTAAGATGAGGCACTTGCTTTTTGGCTCTAGAAAATCTGACTAGATTACAGTTATGGTATTCGAAAAATCAAAGATATTCAAAATTGGTTGCCTGATTTCCACCAGTTGGTCTAGCAATTCTTCATGCTAGGCTACACTCAATTTTCTATTGATTGTCCCTACAAATGTTTGCACATCTCTAAGTATAGAAACATCTAGTACAAATACCGTAGGTTCATTTAATGCCTCAACAACTCAATTAGTAATGATCTTTGTAGCTATCTCTTGCCCTTGGTGTTGCATCACCAATACAGTTGCCTCCTCAACCTCGTCCAAGCACATTGAAAAGGAAGCAGCATTCCTAGAGATTTTCGAGAATAGATGATGCTAAGAGAGAGACACCATCACCTCTTGGGAACTTGGATTTGACCTCATAGGATATTGCATTCGTTGGATAGACAACATTGATCCACCTCCCTCCATCTAGCTGATTGTATGGGCCACTTCTCTAAGATGATTCATGGTCGTTCTATACATAGATGGGTCTCCACCACTAGTTCCAGCCTACTACTCCTACAATACAAGAGGTACTCATGGATTTTTCACATGCGCTTAACCACAATGCAAGCCTTCAATGTTTACTCATTATTAGGTGATGGAGGTGGTTGTCATTGCTCCTCTTCTGTGGTCATGGAAGGTGTCTTATCATTCATCATCTTGGCCCACGAAGCATTAGGAGCATGCCTGAGTGTATCATTTGTGTAGCAAACTATCCTTTTCCTTTTGCATAATTTTCTGATCAAGCATGGAAAGGACAAGGTTTTTCTTCCACGTTCATTCTCCTTGAAGTGCTTCTCTATCTCTAGATAGATTAGCTATGGAAGGCTTGCTGCAAATTTCCCACTTAGAGCAGCACATGCTTAGGTGGAGAAGGCTATTACCTTACTAGGCCTCATCGTTGGATCAAGGTGGTAGGCCATTATCTTAAAATAGACTTGCTCTACCAGTGTGAGTGTGTGATGGGATGCAATATCGCATGGGCCGTGATATCACGTACGCGGTATCGTGTCGGAAGCTACAATATCGTGTACGCGATATCGCAGCCCATCGCCAATTCTATAAATAAGAGGTAGCTCTTCCTTATTTCTTCATCTAGATCTAGACCTTAGCCAAACTCTTGCCATTTTTCCATTCCAGAGTGAGAATAATTTCCATGTCCCCGTAGTAGGAGTCTCAAAGTGAACGGATCTTTGTTCGAGAAATTTTGTACTTGAGAACACAATTGTGTATGGAAATAAAGACGAACTTTTTGATAAACCTTGCAGTGCATGGACTGAGCTAATTAGGATTTAATTAATTTTAAATGTTTAAATTCTTTCTTAGGACTTAATCTCTCTTAACCCTCAACTCTCATAGTTAAGTGCATTCAGTACGATCTCTTCGAGCATGTGCATTACGCTTGGTAATCCCAATAACGAATAGTGTTTGGTAATCCCAATAGCGTTGCATTGGTTCAGGATGTGAACGGCAAGTGGGAATGGATACTGATGCTAGGATAATTAGAGCATAGTTAGTGAAATTTAGTTACTTAGTCTCTTCACCCTTTTCCCTTTTAGCATAGGCGATAAAAACATAAAAGATATAAAAATCATGTACCTCAAGTTCACTTAACCATACAACCGTGACAAATACAAGTGAGCTTGGGAAGACAGCTGATGAGCGGCTAGGTACCCCTACACCCAACCATATGAATCACGGGCGTTCACATGCAACTCGGTCGAATTTCATAGACTGCAAGCACTTAACATACACCAAACTCTAACCAACAAAACCTTGGGTTAGAACGGTCGTTGTCTTCCCAATCTTACTTGTGAGGTTCTAATGGTGATGGTTAAGTAAGATTGAGGCAACTAATTTTTATAGCTTTTTGCATATCTTTTGGCGTCTAATTAAGGTATGAAAAGTAAGGAATAAAATATTAACTGATCTATAATTATCCTAACTTATATTCTAACTATTCCTAGCATAAGTATCCGATCCCATCTTCTGGGCATGTTCTGAGCATCTCCTAAGCACTTTTGGGTTACCAGACGTTAAGCGTCATTGGATTTACCAAGTGTTGGGTTTACGTTCGAGATGGTCGTACTTATGGCCTTTATGAACTATAAAGGAGCGATAGCAATTAAAATAACAATAACAGAAACTTAAGTAATTAACAAGAAATTAACAAAGCATAAACATATTAAACTACTGAATGCATAAAATGGCTAAGTCCAAATGCTACAAGGAATGCTCGAAGAGTTCATCTTTATTGACGTCACGCCAATGGGCTCAGATACATCAACACTCGAATAAAGAGTTGATCACTTTTCTTACACCTACTGTGCGCACTTGGAAAATATTTTATCTCCTGCAGGAACAAACTGCAAGAGCTTCGCTAAAACTGACACAAATATGCCTCAATGAGGTAGAAGGCCCTCTTATTTATAGGCCAAAAAAGGTGCCACGTAAATGGGGCCACATGGGTGCATGGAAGGATGCATCGATGATGTTGCATCGACTAGGCCGCATATACGCGGTCGCGTTGATGCGGTTGCGTATACAAGGTCCCGTATACGTGGCCTAGTAGACGTAGCAACCAACTAACACTTCATCATACCTCCATGACTGAGTAAAAACTCATCCTCGAGTTCCTCTTACAATTTGGAAGGTATGGACTTTTATTTACAACACACATGACACACATACATACATGACACACATCAATTTTACCAAGTGCCCGAGTTACAGAGAAGGACAAGCTACAAAAATGGTGATGTTCAGAGACAAAATTGAACACCCTACTGGTCATGGAATCTCTACTATGAAGAAGGATGCAAAAATGGTCAGAGAAGATCACACCATCCCTTGGGGCGGTGGTTTCGACGGCTCTTCACCAGCTTCTAGCCCATGCGGTGGTGGTGGCACAAATGATGGCTGCCTTGCTGCGGCTGCAACTTCTAGAGGTAATTGGAAAGCCTCCAAAAGGGCCCTCATCTTCTCCTCTTTGCTTCTGGGATCATTCACTATCCAGGCGGCTTCACCAATGTGTGCTAGAGCTGGAACTTCCCAAGGGCATGACAACGCAGGAAGGAGTTCTTTTAGGTTGACAAACCAAGTTGTGAACTGCTTTCGTTCGATGTCAAATGCTTGGATGGATGCTTGCAGCTACTGGTAGTCATTCATTCATTAGGCAAAGTTCTCCGTAACCGCACGTTGTCCTTTAAAGCTCATGTGGAGGACTTTGAGTTCCACGTTGGCTGTTTCCAATTTCTGCTTCGTTGCTTTGTGTGCTTGAAACTCGCGCTCGTATAAGGAATACAAGGTGGTCACTTGTTTCTTCAATTCAGACCACAGTCTCCCAACTGTGAGCATGGCCAAGTTTGCATAACAAAGGTTGGCAAGCTCCATGTATTCTGTCATTTCTTCAATCTGTAGCTCCTTAGGGTGGATTTTAGCTTCATTATAGGCATTCAACCCATCGAAGATAGGTTGCCATACATCACCTCCTTCTCAGAGCTACTGGAGTGCTTGGTTCATTTTAGCTTTTGTGACTTGAATATGCTTTTTGTTGACTTCCTTTTGCAACCCCACTTGGTTCCTGTAATGATTCTTGATTCTTTCAAATTTCAGGGCTTTGTTTTTCCAAGCGGCGATTTCAGTAGCAGATATTTGTCGCAAGGCCCGAACCTCCTCCATGGACAGATTTCAGTTCTCAGTTGCCAACCTTCTTATGTTAGGATTCACCTTGGCTAGCTCTTCCTGCTGTTGGTGGATAAAATTTTTCATGTGTTTATTTTCCGCACCAACATTATGCAAGCGATGAACCTCCGTAATCAACCTAACGTTCTCCTGGCAAACCTCTGCTAAATCCTTTTCTAAATGATATGACCGAGAATCTGTTGAGGCCTTATCAAAGATCACCGACTCTCGCTCATCCTCCACTATCTCAAGTTTGAGCTAAAGTTGTTGAAAAGCTTCATCTCTGGTAATTTCATGATCGAGGAGAGCTGGATCGATAAGTTGGGCTCTTAACTAGGCAACTTCCATCATCAAGCGTTAACAAGTGGCTTGAGTAACTTCAAGTTTCCCTTCCAAGACGAGGCTCTTACCTCTTGCTGATAGCAGCTCCGACTGGGTTGTAGTGATGTTATTCGAAAGGTCAAAGACATCCGGAAGCGATTGCCTGATTTCCACCAGTCAGTCCAATAGTTCTTCATGTTGGGCTACATCCATCCTACTACGTGAAGATCTAGTGGACATCTATACATCTTGAAGCCTATGCATATCTGGTATAGGCACCGTCGGTGCATTGAGAACTGTAGCAATCGTGTCAGCAATCACTTTGGCTACAACCTCTTGTCCCTAGTGTTGCATCACCAGGGCTATCACCCCTTCACCATCTTCCAAGCGTACTGAGAAGGTAGTAGCATTCCCTAAAATTTTAGGGAAAAACTATTAGGTCGATACTGTTACCTCTCAGATGCTTGGATTTGTCCCGGTTTGCACTTGTGCTCGGGCGGCGGAGAACATCGGCCCTACTCTTTCTAGCAAGCTGACTAATCGAGCCACTTGCTCCAGGTGGCTTATTGCAGGGCGATAGACCAAAGGTTCTTATCCTCCACCAGTTCTGCTTGATTGCTCTTGTTGGCTCAAGAGCATTTGCCAGATTATGCGGATATGTTCTGTAATGGTTTGCAAACCTGGCCTTGTTGCTTGCTTAGGTGGTGGAGGTGGTTGCTCCTCCTCCTCTGTCTTTGTGGTGGCAGGAGTTTTGTCCTTCATCATTTCTCATCAAGAGGCAATCAGGATGTGTCGGATTACATCATTGGAGTACCATGCTATCCCTGCCCATTTGTACAACTTCTGGATTATGCAGGAAAAGGGGAGAGCTCATCTTCCACGGTCACTTTTAGCAAACCTCTTTTCAATCTCCACGAATAGCGGCTGTGGAAAACTCATTGGGAATTTTCCACTCAAGGTAGCACACGCACGAGCAGAGAAGGTTGTGATTTTGCTGGGTCTTACCATTGGGTTCAAGTGGTAAGACGCAATTTTTGAGTACACCCTCTCTGCCATGGTCAAAGAGCCGAATTCCTTACGCTCCACCCGATAACACCGTTTGGTCAATTCCTTCTTTACCTCTTGGTCAGCTTGCTTCGGAATCTCCATCACATCTGCTCTGATCTCGGGCAACCTCAGAGCTTACACTATTGCCTTAGAAGAGTAAGAGACATAAATGTCTTTGATTCTTACTCTAGACACCGGTTGCCGATTTGTCCAAATGAGATAGGTCTCTCCTAAGTACCATTCACCACTAGTTGTCATAATTGGCCACATCGGAGAGTTTCATAGTTGGAGCCTTAGTTCCTCTAGTGCGTTCTTGAGGAATGGTCCAAAGTTTATCTCTTGGAGGATCATTTGTTGTACCTCGCATGGCTTGATAGAGTCAAGACAGGCCTGGGTTAGGGTGACCTCAAGCCTTGGTGCTATCCCCAAAGTTTTATCCCCTTGCGATTGCTTTCTGGGAATCTCCTCTTCGAGAATCTAATGGACAGATTCCACATCAGGTCCTTCATGGAGGGGGCCAGTTGCATGAGAACCCTTTGTGTGCTCTGGCTGTTGCGTGTCTTGTCCCCTTCCTATTCATGGGCGCTTGTCCCTTGGTTGGGATGGTCCTTCACCCCTTGGATGTCTTGGTTTGGGTGTCATCTACAATCAGCATAACCACCCATTAGACTGTGCATAAGTAGCTCAGACTTGGTCCTTATACACTTTCTCAGTTTGACTAAGTTATGTTGTTGTCACAGGCATTTCTTAAAGTCCCCTGGAGTGTTAATTCATGGGTTAAAATCAAAAACAACAAGGTATGATTTGAAGTTTAAATGGTTGTTTTAGTTTCTTCCCTTAGAGGTGTGAAGCCTTAATTAACTAATTAATTAATTAACTATACATAGAATTTACCCCCCACAACTAAGAGCATACCTCCATGTGCTCAAGAGGACAAGGATCGATTGATAAGGACGTGCGATGGAATGTAGGTGCTAGGGAAGAAGGTAAAATCTCTCCCCAATTTATTTGAAAAATGATGAAATTTCAAAGTGCAATGGGTGTATATATAGGGTTTGGGCACTGCGTTGACGGGGTCGCATATACGTAGGGGGCTGCATATACGGGGCCCCGTATACGTAGGGTGTGGCACCCATTGACCAGTGTTGACCAGCCCATAAAAAGCCCAAAATGATGAATTTGAAATGCCAAATTGGGGCGGTTGAAGTGCATGAGAGGCCTGATCATGGCTGAGGATAGGAGGAAGGTAATCGAGACATGAAAAAGAGTCAAAAATAGGAAAATGGGCCTCCAAAAGAACTCCGCGGGGAAGAAATCAAGCGATGGAACCCTGAAAATAATCAACCACGAAATCCAAAGGATGGAAGACTTAACAAGCGGGACTAAGAATATGCAGGTGGGTCCTCCCCATAGCAGGCAATAGCCTTAGTAGCCCCTGCATATCCTCAACACTGGGACCCGTGGGCCCCGGGGTCAAGAAGTGGTGTTCGTCAGTTACGACGCCTACCTAAGAGATCTTGCTAAGGCATGAGAAGCCCAAGGAGACCACGATGAACTTGCAAAACATAAAACGGGTAGTGAGGTGAGTTACGGAGAGAAATGGGGGAAGAAAGAGATGAGAGAATGGATATTCCGATCATTGGTCACATGAAACATCATTTCAGTTGTGGTTAAGTGACCTGGTCGAACCTGTCCTGAGTTTAGACCCAAAACCATTTGCATTCAATGATATTGCAGCAACAGACGAAGCGCTGGCCATCCCCCAAGTAAGTAGATATGCACCCACAGAGAATCACCACTCCAACAAATAAGAGAGGAAGGAAATGAAATGGGACGAGGTTAGAGGGGACGAAGGAAGTCCCATAACCAGTGCTTGTGGCCCATGAGAGGTAGTCTAAGGGGTGTGCTTTGAATTCCCACATAGTGATGGTATGATTTTTTTTCTTTTTCGGGGGAACCACACCATGCAAAGACCCATGTGTGTTCGCATGCATTCGACCAAGGGGTGTGCTTTGAATCCTCATGTTTATTTGTTTTTTTTTTGAATTTTGAATTTTTCCGGTGAGGACCACACCATGCAAGGTTGAACTGCCCAGAAGCTTCCATGGAGCAAAGAACGTGGAGTGGTAGGAAATCTGTAAGGACACATCAGAAACCCAGGGAATAGGAGAGAGCGATGAATGTTGCATTCCCCTTGAAGTCACACCCGATTCAAACCATTGGGTCATTCCTAAGTCTGGGAACTACATAAGTCACACATTAATTATAATGTTTTTAAGTGAAGGGGTTGCATGTTCTCAACAAAAGGGAAACCATATAGTGGGTGAATGGATGGATGACATGGACTCACTACTGATTTTATGAGTTGAAAATAAATGTAAATTTCAAGGAAAATAATGTGAGGGCAGGAGCTAGATAACTAGGTGGACTATTGTACATGACCCCATCGTAACGAAAACCATCCACGTGAGACACCTGATGACAATAAGACGATACATTAACAATCACATGAAAAGAAAACACACACAAAGAAACAGAAAATAATTAAAGAAAGGAAAAATAATTAAGAATTGGCAAATGTATGAACGGTGTTGAAAAACAAAAAAGTGTAAAACAAAAAAGTGAAACAAAAAATTTCAAAATAGTGAAGGGTGTAGTGGAATGGATTAGCAGGGATGACAGTATCCCCCATGATTAGGTGGGAAGGAGGAGACGCAGAAAATGAAGCAAGGCTGATGAACCTCTTCCATTTTATCCATGCATTCAACATAGGCTCATAAAAGCCCCTCATATGGTTCCATGCACAATGTGCTGCTAGCAAGATCAGCTGTCAGCCACTGGGTGCCTTCTTGATTAGTGGCTGCTACGTATAGGCACTGTTGAATAGGTGTTTCCTCGGTACACCGACTGCATGCTTGAATGGATATCCACTTAGCGGACCATAACTGCTGCACACAGTTGCATCTTGAGGCATTGTACGTGATGCATGGAATGCACTTCTTCTCGATCTTTTCAAGAGGATTTTCCTTTAAAATTTCAAGGGAAAAATCATGGAGTCCTAGTCATGCATCCACCATGCTCAGCCAGGCTCTTCCCATTATGATTGGGAAGTCCCCCTTGCAATTTTCAACATGGATGATGAGGAAATCAGTAGGATAGGACCACCCACCCATAATGGTCACAATGTCCTCCACCACTCCTAAGGGAACAATGATGGACTGGTCAGCTAGTTCGAGCCGAATGTTGCTCTTCTTTAGTGGGGGCAAGTTTCAATTCTTGTACATGTTATGAGGGATCAAATTGACTCCTGACCCCGAGTCTAGAAGAGCTTTACAGGGCTCATTTCTTGCCACTTGAAGATGGATGAGGCGACTTCCCAGATTAGTCAATTTCTGGGGAAGGTGAACTGTCTTTATCCAATCGGTCACAACATGTGTGAGCATGACTGTTTGGACGTTAGAGTGTGGTGGGTTTGAAGGTTGCTTAAGCAGTGGAATAGTAGAGGAGGTTTGAGGTTTAGAGGCACCAACCACTGGTGGGGGCGAGGGTGTGCGTACATGATTGGGCTGGAAGAAGGGACATTTTTGTGGCTTGGCTTCTGATCCACTCGATTGAGGAGCCAGTTGTATGTTGACAGCCCTTGCAGCGTTGTGTTGCTATGGCTATGACAGTATCTCTCCCTGCGTTGGTGGAGTAGGTGGCAGTTGAGTAGGATGTTGTGGAGGAGTGGCAGGAGAAGGTGATGGAGGATAGAAGAGATGTGGGTTCTTCTCCCTAGGTAATGGAGATTGAGGTTAGAAATACTCTGGGGGATGGTAATAACTTTGAAAGGTTGCATGACTAGAAGAGTCTCATGGAGAGACCGGTTGCTGAACATAGTACCCATAGGGATCTAGCTATTTGTAAGGGTACTGCTGCCTTGGAGGTGGCATCCCCCATGCTTGTGGGTGCTACCACTGCTGGAAGTGCTCATATGGTTGTGGTGGCATTCCACTTGGATAATATCCTTGCTGCTGTTGGTGGAATCGCTTGGAATTGCCTTGTGGGTAAGGCAACCTTCGGGGTGTTTGCCGTTGTGCCAAGTGAGGGTTGAATGCGTACACCGCAGACTCTTGAAGATGTGACACCACAGGACAACATCCCTTAGGATGTTCATATTGGCATATGTCACATTCATCATCCTCCTTAGTGTCAGAGTCTGCAACCTGCTCTGCTACAGTAACTTTGCCCTTACCCTAATGTTGGGCACGTTCAGCTTCCTTCTTCCTACATCGATCATGGTCATTACCTTGTTCCCTGGAATCTTCTGCAATTTTCAGCATACTTTGGAGTTTTTCATCCAAAGAGTCCCACATCTTATCCACCTTTGCTAATATTTCAGATTCAAACTTTTGTAATGGCAAGGTCTTTCAGTTCACCGCTGCTTCCAGTGGTGATTCATCCTCCTCGTCACAAAACTGGACTTCCCTTTTTTTGAGGGAAGGATCCTGGTTGAATTCTTCTATAGTCTCCTTTTTTCTAGGTTCTCCTTCCTCCTTGGCCACCTGTTCAATGAGGCACTACAATTGATGGGCCCTTAGCTTCGACAGTCGTTCCTAGGCGTACACGCTAAGGGTCTTTTGCATTTCAAAACAGTGCCCACCAATGATGTGGCGAAGTTGTGCCCGCTAAGAGTAGCCATGACTAGGGCACAGATGTAGCAGTGAATAGTATTTTCTCATGGCTGCATCCAAGGGTTCATGATTCTCTTGTTTCCAACCTTGGATCTGCCATCTTAGATTTGTCACTCTAGAGTATGTTTGATACTTGTCATTGAAAATTTCAAGCATCGTACTCCATCTTCTAATTGATTCCAGCTCCAAGGATTGGTACCAGCTTTCAGCTTCCTCGATGAGTGTGCGAGGAAATAGCTTTATCTTCTGCTAATCATTGTCAATGTTCTGTAGGGTACAGGCATCATGAAACACCTGCAGGTCAGTCTGCAGATCATAGTTTTATCCCCCTTCAAATCTAGGGATGTTGTTCATATCAATGCACTTGATCCGACTATCCTTTACGTGCCTATTAGGGATTTGAATTGCCTCGGTGATCTAGAGCATGCTCCAAGTAGCCAACAACGGCTCATCTGAATCATAGTCCTGCTGAGGACCATGATGTCTGTGACAATTCCAGCTACCCTTCCTTCCATGTCGATGAGCATCGCTCAAGTGGTCATGTGTTTCCTCACGTTGTCCCTTCCAAACCTTTTTACCGCCATCCTTACACTCCTTCCTACCTCGGTTACGCTTAGAGCTTGAGCTGGATGAAGGTGTAGGAGAGTGAGAGGATGGAGAAGAAGGAGAGGTATCACCACCGCTCCAGTGTCGATCTCCCCCTCTACCCTGATGATGGCCCTGATTAGCCTACCCATCCTTGCTATGTGATCCTCCATCCCCTTGAGGATCTTGATCACTTAGAGGCTTGTTCTGTATGGTGGACTGGAGGAACTGTTGTCCCAGGGGAAGTTCGGTCGAATAGGTATTATAAAAGATAGGATCCCCATCGTCCTATAGCCCTTGCAAGAATAAGGGGTTACTGAATTATTTCCCCTTTTGATGTTCATATTTCTCCACCTGCTGCTGATCTCATGCTCGTTGAGCCTCAGTGGGATGATAGTCCCGGTAGTCATGGTCCTCCATGACATACTCCACTCCATAGTCCTAGATGCCCAGTCTACCAAGATTGTGAAATAGCATCGTAGGAGTCGATCGGTCGGGTGGTGGTATGATGTTGCCCTCAATGTCTTACCATCATAGATGCTCATCCTGATGTAGGACGAAAGTGAAGTCAGGGACATAATCATCATGATGCTTGTACACCACCTGACATTCTTGTGGCATCGGTGGGTTGGATGCCTCTCTTCTGTGAGAAGACATATTGGACGTTAGATGGTCCATGTAATTGATGTTCCTTACTATTTACTTTAATCTGCATAGCGTGCATAAATGTTTCTATCCTGGGTTCATTTCAACGACTTGAATGATAATTTTACTAAGGTTAGATGATGCATGTAAGACTAATAGTCCCTGGTAATGGTGCCAATGATGAGCGGCTAGGTACCCCTATGCCCAACCATATGAATCACGGGCGTTCACACGTGACTCAGTCAAATTTCATAGACTGTAAGCACTTAACATACACCAGACTCTATCCAGGAAAACCTTGGGTTAGAATGGTCATTGTCTTTCCAATCTTACTTGTGAGGTTCTAATGGCGATGGTTAAGTAAGATTGAGGAAATTTATTTTTATAGCTTTTTGCATATATTTTGGCATCTAATTAAGGTATGAAAAGTAAGGAATGAAATATTAACTGATCTATAATTATCCTAACTTATATTCTAACTATTCCTAGCATAAGTATCCGATCCCATCTTCCAGGCATGTTCTGAGCATCTCCTAAGCACTTCTAGGTTACCAGATGTTAAGCGTCACTAGGTTTACCAAGTGTTGGGTTTACGTTCGAGATGGTCGTACTTATGACCTTTATGAACTATAAAGGAGCGATAGTGATTAAAATAACAATAACAGAAACTTAAGTAATTAACAAGAAATTAACAAAGCATAAACATATTAAACTAGATGAATTCACAATATTTAAACAAAGTAGTCGAATTGATGTATTTAGCAAGCCATCTTACAAGTAATTTGCAATTGTCTTCCCTCCTTCCACACACACCCCCACTCCCCCTCCCCTTTCCAAATAAAAAAAATCTTCTTTTTCCCTTTTTGATTCTATCCTTCAAGCCCTTTTTATAGTGGCTACAAATATCGAGGGAATTAATTCATAACTCCCATGAGAAGTTGTAACTTCCATAATAAGTTATGCGAAATTTGAGCTAAAGTTGGAAAGTGTCTTCATGAATAATCTCCCTTTTCTTTTTAAAATAAAATCCCCTTATTTTTCGAAAAAAATAATATAGATTATCTTTAAACTTATATTGTACTCTTGCAATGATAATAATACAAATTTCTCCTTATATGCTCTAACTATTTAATTCTTAAGATGAATCACAACTAGCCCATTTCATAAACACAAGAACATGGGTTTATTTTTCCACCAAGTGGTACAAGAATGAGAACCACGTTGTAGGGATGAGGGTTCATGGTTTGTTGTGTTACATCTCCTTGTTTTTGATGCTAAGGATGCCACTCTTCATGCACTTCTTAGTGTGAGTTTGTATAGTAATGTCAATTTTTGGAAATGAAAAATAAGGTGGTGCACTTGGAAGTGGAGGTGATTTTCTGATTGGGCACAGTAGGCTCTATCAGTGTCATTTCAAGCATACTTGTGAAGCATGGTTGTTATAGCAACTAATCCTAGTCTTTCTTGTGCAGATGTTGTGGTGGTTGTCGAAAATTATGGCAATCTGGTGATTCACAAGTGCTATAGTATCCCACCAATGTTTTGGGCATCTATGGATTTGCTAGATTAGGACTTCTTTATCATGATCAACTCATGCAAAATATTTGCCAATAAGTTCCTACCTGCCACTCTAGTTTTTTGCCTTGGGTCTGCGTTTTGTAGCTTTCTATCATTTTTTGTTGGTTTTATTGATGGTGTTTATTTTGTTTTGAAGTAGTTAATTACAACATCCTCAACTAATGAATTTTCATAACTTTTTGAATCCTTTTTCAGCATAATTCAACTAGAACTTATGCAAGATCCACCCATTGTTTTTTATAGATTACATAGTAAAATTAATGACACATTTTTTCTATGAAACCTTCATTTGTTCATCCTCCTTAACAAGCCAATTTCATGATATTGCAAAAATGATCCCTTAGGTATGCAACTTAAAATATTTGGGAGTAGATTATATATAAGATTGTTTCTTTTCTTTGAAGGTTCATAGATAAAAAAGTTTGACAAGATTAGACATCTTGACATCGTCCTCCATTAAACAGAGAGCCATGTTGCTGATGTAGCCACTGAACTTCATCATACCATTTAGTATAAATTGTGATAGTATAAGCATGCGAGGTCTTCTTAATGTAATAACACAATTGGATCGAACAATATCCACAATGGTATTTTGGACGACTATGAAAAGAAGCTATAAATTTGCTTTGAAAAATCAACATCAATAACCATGAGTTTGCCAAGAGCCAACTTATTATAGTTTTTCAAAATATTATAGTTTCTACATAATTTTCTACAACAACTAGTGAATATAAACCACTTAGGAACTTTTCATTTTGTCCACTTGAAACAACTTTCTTTTCAACCTTTTCAATGAGAGAATATAGCCTTGCATTTTCAAATTTAGTCACACCCCCTTCAATATTGATATTAACTTTTGTTGGTGACTATTTGGAATCAGACCACCAATGAGCTTCTCTGAATAGGGTTTAGCTTCTCCAAATAAGGTTTAGGTGCTTGCCGGTCTTTGGCAACACTAAGGCCTAGATACCTCCAAATAAACTCAATAGTTATTAAACAAATTAGTTGTGAGTATGTGTTTGCTATTGTGAATGTTGAAATCATTAGGTTATGTATAAAACTATAA
>MNCI01034311.1:9410-29284 GCA_015680685.1 Gnetum montanum | reverse complement strand
ACCAAAGATTTTCCTAGATTCTCTATGCTCAAAATAGGCAATTTCATTAAGACATTACTATTAAATTACTCTTGAGGCTTTCAACAACATGAGCTCTTCTATGGTAAATCTTAATAGGAGTCTAATATTGTGCAAAACTAGAGCTATAAAAGCAATCTAGGACAAATCCCAAAATTAAATGCCAAGCATGATACTATCTAAACCATTAGCTAAGCAACTAAAACAAAATGGAAAGAAAAGAACTCACAAGATTAAAACTAAACAGTCAAATTGATGTCTTTAGCAAGCCATCTTATAAATAATCTTCAATTGTCTTTTTCCAAATCTTGCCCCCACAAAATCTTTTTCTAAATCTTCACCAAATCTTCTCTAAATCTTCCCCCAAAATCTACCTTTGAAGGTCCTTTTATAGTGACCATAAGGTAGTTACAATAATCATGAGAAGTTATGGGTCTTACAAATATCTTAGACATATAAATTTGAGTTATAGCTTCCATGGGGGATTATCAGAAATTTGAGCTATGGTTGCCAAGTATTTTTCTTGGTAACAAATATCATAAAAGTTAGCATAGGAAGTTACAAAAATTGGAGAAATGCATGGTACAATTGGCAAGTATCCTTTCAAATACAAATATTTAAGAATTTGAGTTAGGTTTTTATGTAACTTAATCATGTGGAAATTTACTTTGAACAAGTAATGTTTTATAGATCCACCCCTTTAAATTGCAACTTTGATACTTGTACGTGTATTACTTTTCCAAACTTATGCCACCACTTATAGCCACCATATTATACATAATGTTTTTATTAATACTTCACCGTAATCCTTGAGCTTCAAATAGGAATTATAATTTTTGGGTGTACTTTAGGTGCAAGGGTTTGTTGCTACTGTGTTGTCGTCATGTTCCCGTTGCTACGCTGCCCTCACTGTCGCATTGCTCATTTCCCTAGTACTATGTTGCCCATTGGAAAGAATGGTGTTGTCGTGATGGGTAGGCACATGTTGGATTCATGGCTTTGTCCAACATCCCTGACACATTGCTACATGTTCTAGAAATTACAGATTTGTTTGGGAATATTCTAAATTCCACCTGTTGGCCTGTTGTTGCCCTGCAAATGCCAACACTTCTAGCTCTGTTGCTATTGGAGGAAACCACATCTCATACCATCATGGTTCTTGTGTTGGCACCACATCCATCGTTGTCGTTGGCATTGGATTTGGTTATTTCTTTGAGAGTTTGTAATTAGCCCTCTTTGGCTGAGCTGAACGACCATTGAATGTGTAATCATCTTTATGTGTTTTTTGGTTACCTTGGCCATACTTCCAATGCTACCACGAGTCAGGGTTATCTCCTTTTTCTCCAAAAATCACAGTTGTCACCGTTAAATTTTTGCATGTAGGTAAATGTGAAATTTGTTGGTTTTGATGGTTGTGCAGGGAAAAGAAATCATGATGTAGTGTTACTAGTAAAAGTCCATTGCTATTTTTCTTCTTAGATTGATGTTGTTTCTCAGGCAACAAAAATTTGCTTAATAATACAATGTTTAAGATGATGAGCTACGTCAATTTTTTCTACCCTTGTTGGAGTAAGAATTTTGATTAATAATGTTAACTCCCACTTTATTGATGTTTCAGTAACTTTGGGTATTATTTCGTAACTCAATTACAGACCTTCACTATATTCTTCCCTAATTTCAACTATTTTCTTTTATTTTCCAAAGCATCCAATAGTTAGTCACAAAGGATTTCCCTTGATAACATTGCAGGTGTTTTCTCAACTACAAACTTATCAAATTGTTGTTAACTTAGCCATGAGTTTTTGTCGAAATGCTTATTCCAAGTTAACTATCTCTACTAGAATCTTTAAACGTAAGGACTTGTAATAGGCTTATGCTAAATTTAACTTTAAGCAAAAGAAATTTTGATTGCCTGTATATCCACCTTAAACTCTAAAATCCAAAGACAATGAGGACTGAGAAATAATTTATCTCCTACTCTTAGTTACACTCCATATGAGTATAACAACCAAAAGAGCAGTACTAAATAGATCATTTTCCCAAAACGTAGATTAGCTATGTTACTTATGGTCTTCAAATACATCTCTTTCTATTTTTATATATCATTTTTCCATATCTATTAATTCCATATTTTTGCTCCATAAAATGGATGAAATGTGCTAACAACTTCCTAAGACATTTCACCTAAATTTCTTGATGTGTCAATCTTATTTAGTTTAGCTTCATTAGCTTTTATTGATGCTCCATCAAATGGTCTAATGTGACAACAATATCCTTGCAGAGGGTTAGATAATAATAATCAATCCTAACAATTCTTCTAGTTGTGCTTTTTGGTGATGCATAATACTCACCATGATGATCATGAAATGATGTTATGACCTCTTCTATGTCAACATTTGGAATATGCCTAAGATAAATTCCATTGAAATGTTTTCTAAACAAAGTTCTCTTGAAGAAGAAAAGCCTTATTATTTTCTTTTTAAAGGCTCTATTTTGATTGTCTAATAGATTGTGAGATACCAACCTAGTTTGTAGATCCTACACTATATCATCAAAGTACTTTCTACTCTTAGCAAGGAATGCTTGCATAAGCTTTTAATTTTTGACACAAGAATCTTTTTTAACATTAGAGAGGAGACTAGGCAAATCAACATTTTGTATTGTTTGCCAAGGTCTAAACTCAATATTAAAATGCTAGAGCTTAGCAATCTAACTACCTCACTTGGATGAAAAGTCATTATGATACAAGATCTGTTTCACTAGTGGTTCATGCAACAAAACCACTACACATTTTTTTCCAAAATAATACTTAAAATATTATATTGCTTTAACAACTGCATATGCTTGTTTTTCTAAGAGTGAATACTCAAGCTTTAAATCTTTTAATTAATGACTATAAAACCCTATGAAAAGTTCTTTAATCTTTGTTTTGCACAATGACCACTGCCAATGTATTTTAGAACAAAATGCATATAAATAAAACTCTTTTTAAAAATTAGCACTTACTAGGGTAGGGAGTTGGGTAATATCTACTTTAATTTATTGAAAAGAACTCTCATGTTTACCCATTTTCGTAACTTCTTGATCATTTCTAAACATCATTGTAAGGGTGATGAGTCATGAATTTGTTGGTTGTGATATCACTGCTGTGGTATCACACCCATGATATCACAGTGGCTGTGATATCACACTGTAGTGATATCACAGCCGTGATATCCCATGGGCTGCGATATCACGACCTATCTCAATTCCTATAAATAAGAGGCGGCTTTCCCAGTATTAGGATCTAGTTTAGTTCCTTACCGAAGCTCTGGCAGTTTTCCCCTTCTAGAGATAGGTTATTTTCCAGTATATGCTCGTAGTGTGGTGAATGTAAGTGTATGACATCCTTTATTCGAGTGTGACGTACTTGGACACGCACATGACCAGCAATAAAGATCGAGATTACTTCATCATTGCAGCATTCACTTTGTTTATTTATTTATTTAATTGTTATTATTGTTTTCTTAGTTAATCTCTCTCTCATCCTTAAACTCCTAGTAACGCGAAATGATTATGACTTGATTACGAGCATTTAACTGTGATTACTTGGTAACCCAGTGGTGTACCTAGGATTTACACTTGGTAATCCTAGTGGTACTCATGCACGAAGTCCAAGATGTGTACGGATAATCAAGGAACGGATGCTCATCGCACTTAGGCTAGATTAGATTCTCTTACCCTTTCTCCCTTAGCTTAGTTAATATTACTCTTTCTATTACCTTCGGGAGTAGCATTAGATTAGGAACACATCATACACCTCACTCTGGACTAAACCATACGTGACAAAGCTAATACTAGTCTAGGTGGGAAGACAACAAACTGCAACCTAAGGTTAACGATCTAGGTGCCACAACTAGTCCATCTGCGGAGTTCAACCGGATCGCACATGAAAACGCTCATATTCGTATGGTTGAGTGTAGGGGTATCTGGCCACTCATCATTGGGGCCGTTGCCGGGGACGATGCTAGTTATCTAGATTAGTTATATCATACAAGGTTGCTGTAAAGAATTTAACGATATATCTTTCAAAAAAAAAATAATTATAAAAAGTCACATACAAATTCACACACAATTTCACAATCATGCCTCTCCTACAAGACAATAATAATGCCACACTTAGTAAGGAAATTCATTGGAGAACCAATGAATTATATGATAATGAAGATTGGAGTACGCAATCTGAGGTGGGGGTTTCTTATAAACATCAATGAAAGCAACATCATCCCAACGCACGAAAGCCTAACTTACTCGATGACGATGAACCCCCACTGGCCACTACAAGCTTAATGCAAATATAAAAGGCTGTTTGAATCTCACGTAGGCTACCTAGGCTCGATTTAAACAACTTTCCTACTTTTTTAGGAGGCTATGACTTAGATCCACATTAACATTTACAAGCCTTCTATGATGCCTGCACATGGAACAACATTGATAATGGGTGGCAAAAACTTAAGCTCTTTCCTATGACACTCGTTGACCAAGCAAAAGTATGGTATAGATCGTTGAAACCAAATTCGACACGACGCTGGTCAACAATAGTAGAAGTCTTCAACGAAAAATATCAAACCTACGCAAGAGTGTCAGGCTTGAGGAAACAAATCCAAGGATGGAAACAAGCACAACATGAACCCTTGGACATGGCCTTAGAAAGATATTATGCACTATTAAACAACTGTCCAAGCCATGGGTTTTCCGAGGAAAGGCTAATGTATCATATCATTGATGGGCTACGTAATGAAATAAGAGAGGCCTTAGGAAGATATGTCCAAGGTCAACTATACAACCTATGAACCCATCAAATCTAAGAGCTTATTAAGCGGGTAGCAAAAGAAGAAGGAGAATTGGCTAGATGGGAGAGTGTCGAAAAACATCAACAGGATCAAAATATTAACTCAACAAAGGTCCATGATCATACAAAGGAGAAATCAACCAATCTCAAGGTGGAAATATCATCTTTGCCAATACAACAATCACTAGAAGAAGTTGAGGTAAAGATCAATAAAATGTTGGAATGGATGTATCAAAAGTGTGGAGAATATATTAACAATATTGGAGATAGAGTTTTGACAACCTAAGAAGCAGGACGAAACATTAGACATTTGGAAAAAAAGAATAATAAAGGGAATAAGTGCCAACTACCAATCCTACGTATGAATGCAACATATGCCTGTACGATCACCCCAAGGGCCAATGCCCAATACTGTTACATCTACATGAGCATTGGGAAAACACGTTATATCCAGAGTTCGTACAGACATACTATGTTCGATCATAGTGGCAACAATCCTAGTCATGGGGGAGACCACCATTAGATTAGAGGCACCCTTCGTATTTTCCGAATCCAAATGCTTATCATGTTCAACATCCTGTTTCTCCATTCAAGAAAACATACTCTATCTCACCACAATACTATCAACCCATGTCTCCAACACAACTGCCACCTTGCACATCTGATATTCCTCCTAACTTTCAACATTCTCATCCTTTCCCTCCTTCCATAGTGCCACCAATTGTTCCTAAGGTGTTTGTGCCACAACAATAGCCCACGAACAATACCCTTGCTACTACTTCCAACAGCAGTGAGAAACCTCAGCAACATCAAAAGCATCCCTTCTTTAAACACGGCCGTAAGAAGGGACAACATAATTCAAAGGCCACTGCATCTTCCAACTCAGCACAAGTCCCACACTGTGGTACACCCTTATCTTTGAACCCAACGCCTCATGTAACTTCATCAAGGCCACCATGAAACACTCCAACAACCATACGGCCTAATGAACACAACCGTGGGAGGCATCAATCCAATCCTTGCATACCATCTAACGGTCACAAACATCATAGTGGGTCAACTCGTTATTTGAGAACTACATCATATAAAGTGCCACACTATGTTTATTATAATCAAGTGTGTGAACCTCGAGGGGATAAGTATAGACCAGTCCCAATACTTTCAACATGCAAGGATCCTTATTTTCCATTTATTAATCCTTGCCATACTCAACCTCTTAGTTATGGGAGAAATTCCCCATTTCAATAACAAGTAGGATCAATAAATATTTTTCCATTTTCTTTAATTGTACAACCTTTTTTTTTCCAGTTTTTCATTTTCCAACTTTTTGTTTTATCTTTTTACCTTTTTATCTTTTTGTGTGTTTTGTGTTTTCACATTTTTGTAAGTAATATCATCTACGAATAAAACACTTATGTGGATCGTTGGTTGAGGTGTGTTTTATATTATTAATTCATGAGTGATCAATTATTTAGAATAGTGAGCCCATTACACCCACTCATCCACTATACAAATAAGAGGTTTTGTTCAAGGGTATAGTGATATTCTTGCTATTTCTAAAACTTAAAATTAATTTTGTGTTCATTGTACCCAGAATGAAGAAGGATGGACCAAGAGGAAATGATTAGGGTGTGACATCAAGGGGACTTGTGGATTCTCTTTAGTGACGTTTGTGGGAGTTATCATGCAATGTGGTCGTACTAAGATCCTTGTAGATCTAATGAAAAATGGGAGTAAGAGTAATCAAAAGGGCACTCGAAAATCAAATGTTGTTCTAGGGGGTTCCACTCAAAAGACATGCACCCATGCCTGAAGGTTGGCAGCTTCTCTGGACTCAGTCAAGAAAGAAAAAAAAAACAAAGAGAAAGAAAGAAAAAGGAAGTGTCATAAAACAAAAATCACTCCTCCCTTGTACTAAACGCCAAGTGATCGTACGCCTTGTTGTTATGGTACTCTCATAGTTGTTCATCATAGGATGAAACAATGCGATGTCACTGATTAGAGGAATGGACTTGGTCCTGATCTTAGAACGATGGGTTAATGACACGTTAATCATGCTTTAGACACAGGATTCATTGTGCCCTGGGTTAGTTACCTCATGTCCCAATCTCTACGATCCCTTTCTATACGTCGTCTCATCTCACTGTTTGTGTAATTGTAGCTCATGTCCCATGTAGCATAGAATTATCATCTCATTCCAGTGATATTTACATGTGTGTGTTTTGTGGAGTTAGTGCGGATTACATTTAACCCTTCTAGTGCCCATGGACACTTTAAGTGTGGTTACACAAGGGCATTATAGGTTGGAACTTGCTTTGGGGAGCACCCACTTGTGTAATTTTTCGTAATCTTCACTAATTCTCTAGCTCAAACACACAATTTCTTACCCTCAACTTAATTTTTCATAATTCTCTTTCCCTAATATTATCCCTCTATAATTTCTACGTTCCAATGTACCATTACATTCCCTTTTTTCGTAACCGCCAAATTTTTATTTGCTAAGTTCACATCATTATCATTACTAGTGCCTCTCAAATCAATGAAATTACGCTAGAACATCTTAATACTTATCAATGTCCTCAATTTTTAACATTAATTTCAAGAAAAATCATTAAAAATTCAATATTTTCATGTGTCTCACATTAGTAGGGCCGAGATATCGCATACGCGATATTGCATCCCACGTGATATTGCGTATGCGATGTATCGTACGCGATATCGCATCTTATTTTCCTATAAATAGGAACCCCCGCCACAACACTTAGCATCATTTTGCCATTCACGCGAGGGGAGTTGTTGAAATTTTTCTCTATGACTTGCGATTGTGAGACCCTTGCTTTTATCCCTATGTCTCACTCGCTGGTACTCCGATTTTCATTCCTTCTGAACCTACTTGACCCCGGAGTGTTTAGCTTAGTCGAACTTGTTGGCTATGATATTGTTGTTGTAATATCATGACCGTGATATCACAGCCGTGATATCCCATGGGCTGCAATATCGCGGCCTGCCTCAATTCCTATAAATAAGAGGCGACTTTCCTAGTTTTAGGATCTAGTTTAGTTCCTTAGCGAAGCTCTGGCAGTTTTCCCCTTCCAGAGATAGGTTATTTTCCAATGTATGCCCGTAGTGTGGTGAAAGTAATTGTACGGCATCCTTTATTCGAGTGTGACGTACTTGGACATGCACATGATCGGCAATAAAGATTGAGATTACTTCATCATTGCAGCATGCACTTTGTTTATTTATTTATTTAATTGTTATTTATTGTTTTCTTAGTTAATCTCTCTCTCACCCTTAAACTCCTAGTAATGCGGAGTGAGTACGACTTGATTATGAGAATTTAAGTGTGACTACTTAGTAACCCAGTGGTGTACCTAGGATTTGCACTTGGTAATCCCAGTGGTAGTCGTGCACAAAGTCCAAGATGTGTACGGATAATTAAGGAACGGATTCATCGCACTTAGGCTAGATTAGATTCTCTTACCCTTTTTCCCTTAGCTTAGTTAATATTACTCTTTCTATTGCCTTCAGGAGTAGCATTAGATTAGGAACACATCATACACCTCACTCTGGACTAAACCATACGTGACAAAGCTAATACTAATCTAGGTGGGAAGACAACGAACTACAACCTAAGGTTAACGATCTAGGTGCCACAACTAGTCCATCTGCGGAGTTCAACCGGATCGCACATGAAAACACTCATATTCGTATGGTTGAGTGTAGGGGTATCTGGCCACTCATCAAAGGGTTTGCTTGCTTCTATAAAATCTAGAATGAATTTCTTGATAAAGCTAATCTTACCAAAGAAAGATCTTAATACCTTCGTACTAGTTGGAAACATGGTATCCTTGATATTCTTGATCTTTAATCAATCTACCCTGATACCTACGTGAGAAATTTTATGTCAAATAAGAATACCTTTCTCCACAGCAAAAATGCTCTCTTTAGGATTCAATGAGATTCCACACGAGATAAGAATGAAAAATAGCCTACATATGTTCAAAATGTTCTTTCATAATCTTGGAATATATTATGACATCGCCTCAATAAATGGTTATGAATTTTCTCATTAAACCTTCAAAAGCTCTATTCATGGCACATTGAAAAGTTGCTTCTACATTGGACAAACCAAAGGAGATTCTTTTATACATGTAGGTTTCTACTTGGTAGTAAATGCAGTCTTATACTAATCAGTGGAATCTACTAAAATCTAGTTGTAACATGAAAAACCATATACGAACAGCTAAAGTGTAGAACATGCCACCCTTTGTAACATTTCATCAATCCTTAGAAGTTGAAGGAATTCTAGATAGTGAATGAATTGTTTGGTTATCTGAATTCACAAAGAATTAGCTAATAAAATTTATATTTTTGGAAAGCTTACAAAGTTCTCCACAATTTGGAAAAAGGAAGTACTACAAAAGATATTCAGAAGCTAAGGTTATATTATGTTCTTTCCAATCTATCAAAAATCATAGCAATTCTGGTTCTAAAATTTTGAGAGATGATAACTCAAAAGTTGTTAAGTGTCTAATGCTAAATTTTAATTGAACCTTTCCATAGATATTAGCATTCAAATAAATATAATATTACATCATATAATTGTATGATGGGAGAGAAATAATCTAATCATTAACCATCATTCATTCTAGTAAAAATTCAGGATTCAAAAAATCTTCCAAATTATAGAGCTAATTTCTCCAAAACCACAATAGATATTAAACCAAAATTTTAGTTGCACATATCCACCTCTCTAGGTTTCTCATAAATCTAGAATCATTCACAAATATTGTAAAATGACTCAGATATGATCAAAACAGTGAATGTGCCCAATTCCTAATATTTAACTTTCAAGATTAAGCAACTAATGATGAATGATGTTGATGAATTATTGAATTGATGAAAGATTGAAGAATTGATGATGAAATAGTAAAATTCTTGTTGAAATTATATTGATGATTCTATTATAGAAATTTTCAAGAGATGCCCTAGCTATATATATGTGACAAGTGGGGCAAAATTTACTAAAAATATTACAATATAGGTTTAATGACAAAAAAATAAAAAATTAAATGTGTGAATGTGTGTGTGTGGCTTGGGACCAAAATAACCACCCATCAATCCAAAATTTTTTAATATTTTATTAAAATAACTTTCTATTGTATAATAAAAATAAAAAATTATTATCTTCTACTCTAAAAAGCAAACAAAAGTATCTATCCTTCTTTGAAGTACTATTTAAATTCTTGAAATCCATACACAAATGAATATTTCTATTTTTCTTTCTTATTGAAACTAATTTTCAATCCATAATGAATACCAAATAGGATAAATAATATTTTTTGAAGGAGTTTCTTTAATTCTACCTCCATAGTTGTTTTAAACTATGGATTAAATTTTCTCAATTTTTGGTGGACCACCTTACGATTAGGTAGCAAAGGAATCTTATGCATGATAACATTTGTATCGAAAACTTTCAAATCCTTATATGACCAAGTGAATATCTTGATATCCATCCTTAACACCAACTCAAGCTCTTATCATTCCATTTTGCTAAGATTCTTTTCTATCCTTATCATTTTGGGTTTTCTTTCATTTTAAAATTTAGCAACTCTTTCTCACTATTGAGTTTATCAATTCATGACTTCCATATGTTCATATTGAATTGTTGTTCCAACTCAATAATATTCTTGGAAATAAAATTAGTATGATTCCAAAGTTTTGAAATCTCACATCCATCATCCCTTATTTGATCCCTAGATTTTTCCCTATTCTATAGAAAGGATTGAATGTAATCATCATTATGAAACATTTGAAAGTGGGTGATGTTGTCTAGATCCTCTAGCTACAACATTAATTTCGTAAATACCTTTTTAAATACTATGGAATAATTTTAGCTTAACTCAAAAGTAATTATTGCTAGCTCATTAGCTTTTGTATTCATTTTCCTTGACACATAACAAATATTATATGCAACAAATTGATTAAAAAGGGATTGAGCTTTATGGACATACCTTTTAAGAGAGTGACTTTTAATAGCAATACTTTCTTTTAAATGATCATAAATCAATAGGGAATCATCATTTATCATAATGGCTTCCACTCTTTTCTTCAAAGCATAGGATAAACCTTTACAAAGATCTTCGTACTTTGCTAAATTATTGACACATGAAAATGATAGATGATAAAATTTATAAAATTATTACCCATGGGAGAGATGAGAATGATCCTAGATCTATTTCCATTTTGATTAACTACCCCATTGAAATATAAATTCCATGGAATATTATTACTCTTATCTCCTCTTAGCCTAGGTACAACATCATGTACATCGAACATATGCATCCCATGAGAGTCCTTAGCTTCCACTGGTTTGTTATGTTCATCACGTGTAAGACTCTTTAACATAAGAGCCTCATTGTGTTTAAGAATTTTATCAGGATGACCCTGGCAAGGAAACCACATGTGAGAATAATCAGTTGCAATGTATCCACAAAACTACCTAGACCAACTTCTACTATAAATCAATTTATAAGATGTTAGTGTCTATCACTTGAATAGTAATATAATTGAATATCCTTGGATCTTAAGCAATTCAAACCTGAACCACTTGTAACTCCCCCAAAATTTTAGCATTAGACTTATCTACTTGACTAATCATATTTTTTGATTTCTAAAGCTTTCACCCTAGTTTACAAATCTCCAAAAGATATTATGATGGTTGAATTACCAAAAATGCAAGAATCATAAAAAAAAAAGATTATTATGAGAAATAGACACCATAATGAATCAAAATAAGGTCCAAGCATTTTCTAATATCTTGTGCATAAAAGTAAATCTTAGAAAAATGCTAAAACTTAGAAAATATGCATGAAATGATTAGATCTAAGGAACAAACATTACATGAAATAGTTACTAAAAAAATGAAGATTGACTAAAAAATATGCACATAAAACAAAAATTATTAAAACCCATAATTACAAGAAACACCAAAATTACCATACCTGAAATTAATAGCACTACAAATAGAATTTTTGTGTCTTTGATCTCCCAAACTCTAAATTGTAGGCAAGATCATAGGTTAACAATAGGATCTAAGAAAGATCTGAAATCTCAAAATATGGCTTATTGGACATCTTGATTGATAGTATAGATCTAGTTAACCATAGATATAGATCTAGCTCCTCTATAATTTGTTAGAGTCTCCCTCTCTCACTCTATCTCTTATATGTCGGCAAAGTAAGACAAAAAAATGATCTCTCATAGGATAGTTACCATGCTTATATTCTTGCAATAGTTTAGCAACTTTGGATAAAGGGAATCTTTCATGGGGAAAAACATAAATTAAAAATAATTTTTAATTCTAAAGATATTTTTAAATGTTTTTTCTCATATGGGCTATTTCTTAGTGCTAACCTAATGGGCATCTCCTATGAGAAAATTACTAGCTATGTCTAAGCTCAAACTAATAACAAGCTCTAAGGTCAAAAGTATAACTAATGAAAATGCTAACATGAGCCCCTCTAAAACATAGGTTTAAAACAAATTTAAAATAAAAATATAATTAAACAAAAATATAAATTATCCAAACAAAGAATATTCCATATGTCAATAACCCATCAAATGCTTGATAACTACTAACTCAAAACTGCAACAAAAGGGTTAGTACGTATATGCTAAATTAAAAGAAAAACCAAAGATGCTAAAAATAAAAAATTATTATATGGAAAATTATTAAAATAAAATAAAGTTAAAAGTAAAAACAAAAATGGAAATAAAACCTTAGAATACATTAAAAAAAAGTAAAAGATCATTTAAAAGGACCTAGCTAGACACATTGCTCAAAGTACAAAAGCATAGTCAACATAAGAAAAGAGGTTAATAAGCATAGACATAGGTTAGCAACTAAGAAATCAAAGGTTCAAACCAAAAACATACCAAGCGTAAGGGATATTTAGAGTAGGGTGTTACACATACCAATTATTAGGACTACCAAGCTATTACAAGGGTGGGGGTGTCAACCCTCAAACAAAAAAGAATACTAATATTAAGAAAAAAATTCAGAGTACATCAAATTACTAAAGAGAGAGTCTAAAGAAAAATCCTTATGGTTTTAAGGATTTCTTTTTAGATTTTTATCCTTATGATCAATCCTAAAAAATCTCTCATCTAGGGTAGGAAAAGTATCAGGCCTTGCTCTTATTTAGAAGTATCCTCGCACTTTTTTACTTCTTATTAAAGTGTTTCTTGTAAAGAGAAGGTAGAAAACTTTCTATAAAGACAAAAGAACAGATTGATTAGAAATAATAAGCAAATAGCAACAAAAGTTGAATGTTTTTCATCCTTGAGCCTATAAAAAAAAGAAATTAATACTATATAAAATAAATTTATTATTCATCTTTCATTAGAAACTTTTTTACTTGAAGCTATAACTAAAAAGAAACATCTTTGAGAATATGATATTTAATTCCTAAAGAGAGGTCATAGTTATGCCCTTGCTACTAGAAAAAAACTCCGCACTAAAGCTTCCAAATAGAGTAGAGAACAAAAGATCGAAGATATTTCCAAATGCAAAGAAAGGAAGGAGAGAAAGAAAATTGATCACCAAGAATGCTTTCATTGATGCTTGGTTCAAAATTGTTATAAATTCTGGGTGTCTATTTCCAAACATGCTGAACAACAAGACACTCAAACAAAACATGAGAAAGTGAGTCTTTACTTCTACAAAGAGGACATTGAGGAGAAACAATTTTCATATGTTTAAGATGAGTGTTAGTAGGAACTATCAAGATATGTTTAAGATGTTGGGATTACTAAGTTAATACAAATTTAATGCTTAAGATTGTATCATGCTCATCCTACCATGATTATTGTAAATAAAATGTAAAGACTATGCTATGGAAATAGGAATTGAAACATCACTAAATTTGCATGTTGTAACCTTTGTAACCCCATCCCCTGAAACCCGAGGCAAAAATTCATTGTAAATGTGAGGATTATAACCCATGAGGTGCAATCTCACATATTTTACACTTTGGGGGTTGAAAATGCCTCATAAGTGGTCAAAGCCTCACCCCCAATTGAAAAAAGTCATGTTATATTTATATTTCAGCTTGTGGAGGTCAAAAATGCCTTTTGGAATGCCAAAATTAGCATTTTGATGGGTTTTATGGTGCGTATAGTATTTTCTACACTGAAGACACCTGCCCGCAACTAGGATGCATGGTAGGAAAGTTCACCTGCCTTTAGCTAGGATGCATGGGGGAAAATCTCACCTACCCCTAGCTTTGATGCATGGGGGGAAAGCTCACCTACCCTCAACTTGGATGCATGGGATGAAAGCTTACCTACCCCCAACTAGGATGCATGGGGGGAAAGCTCACCTATCTCCAACTTGGATGCATGGGGGGAAAGCTTACCTACCTCTAGCTTGGATGCATTAGGGAAAACCTTCCCTCCTCCACCCCCTCAACCTGGAAGTTTCCCCCAATGTAAAAAGCTTTCCCCCTTCCCCTAGCATGGAAGCTTCTCCCCACCCCCATCACCGCGCACCCCCACCACCCGCCCCACTTCCCCAACATAAAAACTACATGCCTCTAGCATGGAAGAAACAAAAACCAAATTTCAATACTCCATGGACTCCAATGTTGATCCAACATGCCAACATAAAAGGTTGAAGGTGTAGCATAGAAGATCTATCACTTATGTGGATGCCATTCTCCTATTACTATTATAGGAAATGAAATGGCCATGGGGTTTGGCACTTACTATATATGGTAACCCCCCAAATTTTGGCACCTACCACTTAAAGCATAACTAGAATTTGCAGCTAAACCATCACCAATTTGCAGCAAAAATTAAGGCCAAAAACCTATAAAAGATAAACCCCAACACCATTTTAAGGTTTCACATTTTGGTAGTTCCACACCCCCCCTATAACACCCAATGTTGTAGATCTGGTGTAAGGAGCAACAAAGGTCTGAAAGCATTGGGAGTTGTGGATCATCCAAATCGTGGAGCAATGGATTCCAAGCCCCACCAAATGGATTCTCAATTTTGGGAACCATCCCAAGAAAAAAAAACCACCACATCCTATAGCCCATGCCTCCTAAGAGAAATCACCTTTCCCCCAGCCGACACCCTCAACAACTCCATAATGGATTCCTCCATGAGTGTGTGATCTGAAGCCCCTAGAACAATGTGACATCCCCCATCCAATTCACAAATAAGGCCTCATGGGCCAACTCTAGCTCCCCTTGTAGCAAAGGAAGCAAGCTTGCCCATCCCACGCAACTCACCATTCCCTAGAGCACCAAGTTGGCCCCGTACCCATCATAGGCTAGTTCAAATGTAGGGGTCACTGCCATAGTAGCTTGTGCCTCTGCCCACAACCAAATGCCCTGAGCAACAATCTGCACCAATGGTGACAACAACTATTCTTGAAAAACATGACAATTCTAAACTTTCCACAGCACCCATAGAATTGTTGTTGCCTTTGAATTTCTGTTAATTGTCAAATCTTGTCAAAGATTCACCGCCCGACTAGCCCAGAAAGTAAACTCGTAATTGAATAAAAAGTGATTTACCAACTTGATGGTGGCCATGGAAAGGGGACACATGGCTGCCACAATTACCACCCACCACACAAGCATAGCTTTCACCCATAACCGAATGATGAATTAACCAAATAAATACTTTTATTTTTTTGAAAAATTTTCCCTTCCACAACCCTTGCTAGCAATGCACCTCTGGGTATTTGTGCTTGATTAACTACTATGACGAGGTGCCCAACAACCCCCATTGCAACATGATTCTAACATGCCTACAAATTACCTTCCAAACATGTGAATTCTACGACCTATCCTTCCAACATTGGTACTTACCATGTACCATGATGACAACCTAGCCTAATGAGTTTATTTACTAGGGTATGAAACACCATGTGAATTATGTCATAGAACTTGGGAACTCCCAAGCCTCCAGCATTATTTGGACAAGCCACAACATTCCACCTCACAAGATGCAACCTATTCCCCTCTTTTCCCCCCTGACCAAGTGAGATTATGTATAATCTAATCAATCCACTCGACAATACCACTCGAAGGATTAGCAATAGAAGCTACATACCTAGCCATGGCAAATAACACTAATGTAGCAAGAAAAGCCCTCCCAGTGCAGGTCAGAAATCAACACATCCAATGATCCATGTGTTTCTATAGGTGTTGCAGTAGCCCACACTAGGCTTGTCACCTATGCCAATCATACATTGAAAGGCCCAAGTACAAACCCTCATGTGATCCAGGTAAAAGCCCCAAATGTTGCATGATCAACCCCTTCACCTTGGTCGCGGCGTTCAACAACTAAACTGCAAACTTGCCTTTGTTTATTTCCAACCCAATCTCCAAAGCCATACACTTCAGTGCTCGATTGATCACCATAGGCTGGGGGACCACCACCTGAGAGAAAAGAATAGTGTCATCTGCGTAGTGTTCAACTAGGCATCTAACACCTATGATCTCTAACCCCCTTTACCCCCTCCACCTCACCAAATGCCTGCAGAGTATCCATAACCAAAATAAAAAGGTAAGGTGATAGTAGGTCACCCTATCTTAACCCACTACCCAACAAGGAAAACCCCCACAGCTTCCCATCAAGATCTAAGGAAAAAGCCCCCAATGATTGAATAGATATGCATAGCTTTACAAAATCTGGGTGGAAACCTTTCCTTAGCATGATCTCCTTCAGCACCTTCCAAGACATAGTATCATACGCTTTAGAAATATCTAATTTAAGGCACATACCCGGATACCTTGACAGCCTCAGAGAATGCATAACCTCCTGCAACAACAAAATCTAGCCCTAAATGTACCTTCCTAAATAAAACCTGCCTAGTTGGGTCCTACCAATTGTGGCATAAGAGGCCCCATCCTGGCCACCAGCATCTTCATGAAAAGATAGAGAAAGGTGTTGCAAACTTTAATCACCTAGAAATACGATGGCTCCATTGGATTAGTTGACTTCAATATAAGCATGATACGAGAATAGTTTATTTCCTTGCACACTTGTTCCCACCTCAACATAGCATTGAATGCATCCAAAATATTCTCTTCAAGAATGTCAATAAAAGCTCTTAAAAATTCCATCAGCCATCATCTAGCCTCAGCGACCTACCTGACTTCATCGAACCCAAGGCCTCTTCTAACTCCATAATGGAGAAGCAAGCCCGAAGATGACAATTATGCTCCTCATGCAGGACAGGATCAATAGAGATCGACAAAGGGCTCACCGACCTCATCATCCAAATCTCAAACCAAAAATCCATCAAAGTCTGATCAACACGCTAACTATCAATGATTTCCTATCCTTGAAAGGTGAGATTGTGGATCTTCTTGGACAGATTTGTAGATGTGGTGGCTACAAAGAAAAAATGTGTTCCAATCCCCTTCATTTAGCCATTGCACCTGACCCCGCTATCTCCAGTAAACCTTAGCCTCCTTATCCACAGCCTAAATCTGAGCTACAACCTCACATTTAGCCTCGTGAAAGTCCTTACTAGCTTCCTGCTCCACTTGTATCTCCACCAGCCATTGCATGAGCCTCCCCAAGGCTTGCTTGAGCTAAGCCAACCCCCACTTTAGAAAATCCAAGGATTTCATCTTCTGTGAATACAACCCCTCATATGACCTCCACCATTGGCTGCAACCAAGGTGTATGGATCCAATAACATTAGAAGAGAAATGGAGCAACCTTCCTTGGCGATACATCATCCACACAACATAGAATTGATCTGTGATCAAAAACCACACGTTCCTATCCTATCGCCACTGTCCCCCTCATCATGAGGACATGAGAGAAAATCCAAACATGATCTATCTTAGTCATGATCTACTCACTCCCCTTTCATCTATTAATTGAAGTGAATTGACATCCTCATATCTCCAAGTCAATGAGATTATGCACTTCAAGGAATTGTAAGAACTCCTAAGCACTAGGGAAATCTTGGGCTCCCCCATCAGACTTCTCCCACCCATACAGCCTTTGATTGAAGTCCCCTACTATAATCCATAGTCTTTGATCTTAAACTAGGAAAGCAATCCTCTGAAGCTTCTGCATCCATTGTTCCTAATGTTGAGCACCATAAAAATTCATTATCCAAATTCCAAGATCCATGAGAAATACCATAAGGCTCCACGTAGAGCAATCAATGACCTTGAAATGCCCACATGAGAGCAAAGCAAGTCTTCCAACTCTTCCATGACAAACAATAGCCTGAACCTACCACCCTAGCCACCTAAGCTAATGGGCCTTCTATTGCTAAAGTTTGGTCTCCTACAAGTAGACAACATCATACTTTTTCCTATACACAATTTCTTTAAGGGTATTTCATTTATAGGGGGTACCCTACCCCTTGCAGTTCCATGAGAGGATCCTCATGTCCTACTCACTACGTGTTTCTTGCAAACCTCCTTGAGGGTGGGCTAAACCCCCAAGTCAACCTCCAGCTGTGTCTTTTTGGCTTGGGACACAATGCTCGATGGATGCCCCACCTTGCTAGTGTTCAATAAAATCGAGAAAGGTCCTTCAGCTACAGCAGCCCCCTTTGTAATCTCTTCCAAGGGGAGTAAGGAACCCCCTCTAACCACTAAAACCCAGCTACCAAGAGGGAGGAGCTCCCCTTGACCCCGAACCAAAAATCACCGTCAACCATAAGGAACTCAATGACCCTAGCGATCTTGGCAACCTAGGCAAAATCGATGATTTTGGCGACTTGGGATGGCCTTCCCCAAAAACTCCCTACGAGTTCTACATCTCAACTGAATCACCCTCCTTCGTCTCGACCACCATTTCTTGTGTAGCATCCCCCTACATGCTTTGTCTCGGGGCACCCGCCCCCACAGAACCTGGACCCTACATCATCCTCCTAGGTCCCAAAGTTCCTACCCCCAAGGGGCCCACATGTTGAGCCAACCCCTTGGAAAACCTCCCCTTCCAAGTTACAACCATCCATCCTGCTCCCTCTTTCTTCGAGCCTAGCGCCTTCTAACCCACCCTACAATCTACAGTTTGATACCCCATTTCACCACAAGTATCGTAATGTTAAGTCCCATTAGACTTCTAAGCCACCTAAGGTTCTACGGCCACATTTTCATATTCAACTATGACCCTCTCCTCCCCCAACGGAAAGTCAATGACAACCTCGTGAACTAGTTCCACTAGTGATAGTAACCTTCATACACAAAATCTTGCAAAACCAATCCTTTCCAGAGAACTAGTAACCTTATCAAAAGAGATAAATTCCTTGAAGAACCTAGCTAGCATTCTGAGAAACTCTACCATCCAAAGCTCCCATGGAATACTAGAAACCTAGATCCATACAAGAGCCCTCAAAAATAAATTTGGGTCCCAATGGACCCCTAGCCACCAATAAGTCAAGGCCAAACCATGTTCCTTAAAGAACCACAACCCACCCATCAAGACCCTATCTCTATCCATCACCAACAAGAAAATAAATAAAAAGAGATTTCCTGGAAGGCTACGTACCTCCACGACATAGAAACCCCAATGCACAACAACCCACTTCTTAACTAGGTCTAAAGGAGACGACACCCATGCTAAAACAAGCTTACCAATGAGGCTCAACTCTATCATCCTCAAGCCCTCACCGAAAGGGGCCTTCATATGGAGCCACATCATTTCATCTACTTGTAAACATTCCTCCACACCCCCATCCTTAGGGCGCCAACCCCATTCCAAAAATCCTTAGCACCTCTACTACCAAATCCCATGTGTTAACCATCAGCACTCTAGACAGCAATCTCCCTTGCCTACCCCTCCAACTTGCCACCCATGCCAAGGGATGCCCCACCCGCACCATCCGCTCCACGACTGCCCTCTGCACTAGTGCTATCCATCCTTCCACCAATCGCCACACTCTTCATGTTCCTACCCATCTTGCCCCTTGTTAACTTTTTAGTATCTATTTCTTAATGAGTTTCTATTGAAATTTTGTTATGCATCCCCT